>VTPC01001535.1:13370-28166 GCA_011009095.1 Ignelater luminosus
TAAATGCGTAACAACATTCCTTCCTCTACCTCCACCCACTTATATTGTAAACTGACATTTTAATTACAATGCAAATTTGTCCGTCCGTTAATGTAATAATGCCGCCGTAGGCGGCCGGCTCCTTAGAGGACTTAACCTCTCTTAAGCCTGGTGGTGGTTGTTGGTTGGATAAGAGGGAAGTCAACGGAATGGTGCGTTGGAAGGAAAAGGTTGGCCGTCAATATCATGTCACGTACCAAGCAGTCCGCACGCCCGTCCACGGCGATGGTGGTTGGTGGCGACGGTGGAGCAGGCCGGAAGCAGGGTCCTCCATAATCCCCGCCGATGTCGATCGCCCATGTTCAGGTGGAATGCCCAAGGACAGCCAGCGAGCCGTCACACAGTGACGATGATGGAACACGATGCGGCGGTTCTTTTCAGAACGGTGTTGGAATTGTGTAGTGAGGGGTGTGAGAGTGTGTATATGTTAGAGTGGTGATGTGTGAGTGTCTAGGTGTGCATAGTGTGCCGTGGACTAGTGCAAAAACTGTTCCGGCATTTGCCTTCACCACTAGGGACACCACGGAAAACCCTAGTGAGAACAGTGTGGCGGTTGTGGAATGGGTGTGGTGTAACGGGAATTATTGGTGGGAAATAATTAGGCGGGAAGTTATGGCGGGAAAGGATTTGGCGGGAAGTGTAGCGGAAAGGCGACGAATTTCCGGGCGCAGTGGAGTTGGTACCTTGAGGAGCCTCGGGTTCAAGGGTTTGGGTGGGAAAGGAATTGGGTTGGTCGCGGTCCGGTAGCTACCCGGGCCGGTCGGATGAGGCTGAGATGTGTGGATGGAGTTGGCCGGGCCTACGCACTCCTACGCAGGCACCGGTTGGTGGTGGAGCGGCCGTTGATCCATCTGCTGCATCTTGGGTTGGTAGGATATGTGGTGGTCGCGGTTCTCAAGCTCCCCAATTCCTGAAGACCGACGGTCGGTGGGATGATGCAGCAGTGCGACCTCAAGTCGCTTCGTTGGCGGTGGAAATTGGGCCAGGCCTGTGCCCCCCAATACACAGACTCTGGATGGAGGGATGGCGGTAGCCCCCCGACTACCGCGCTGTTGGTTGAGCCCGTACTCTTCGTCGCCGATGCACTACACTCGCGCTGGAGACCGGGTCGACTGCCTCGCTTCGCACTCGCAGCCGGACTCGAGCAAATTTGTGCCAAGGTTCTGAATTTATTTGTAACGAACGGATCGAAAAGATCCGAACTAAAAACAGAAATTCGTATAATTATTAATGTCAGCGTAGATGTGTTATAAGATTTTCTCTCAATAAGAGTTTCAGTTAGTCACAGTCTTGTATTGATACCAGATCGATATCGATGTGTTCGTTTCACAACCATGACTGTTTTTAGACAGTACGTGTGCTTCTTTTAATTCCTCTGTTTAAAAACAAGAGTTGCGGCAGTTCCGCGTAGTTTCCGTTCGGTTTAGACATCGGTAGTGGTCCCTCCCGGTCCCCAACCAGTGTATCACACTGGCCCGCGTCAGATGCACCCGGCCCTTCGGCAATTCACCCCGGGTGGTGAATTCTGTTGCATTTGCTACTGGCAACCTTCGTTCTCGGGAGCGAAGGCCCAGTAGTGGCGCCTGCTTTTCCAGCCGGGGTACTCTGCGTCTTGTAGGTAGACACAGACCCCCCGGAGCCGGTGTCCCTTTTCCACCCGCGTACGTCGACTATTGGCGCGAGTGTATGATCTCCCATGCTCTCCTGGGTGACCGTACTCCGAACGCGTCCCGAGCCGCGGCGTAGGTAGGTTTCACCGCCCCGAAGTCCCCATTACCACTGCCTGCGTCTACTCTTAGCGGCCGCTACCGAGCTCATCCCCTACACCGCGCGAGTAGGGGTGTGGCTCTAAAACTGTTTGTATGTCGTATCAACTCCATCAACAAGTAAATCGCAAGTGCCAGTTCCGTTCTCTTGCGTATGTTGTGCACTTCTTCTCCGCGACCACCAGAATCATCCAAGATCACCCGCTACAGCCGATGGATATCTAATCATACATACACCGGCCTTCTTTACTCCAATTAGGCACATCATCTTCATCATCGCTTCAACAATGAGTACCTAAATCCACTTCCGTCATGTAGGGGTGATTGATACCTATAACAACATTCATGGTTTCTGCGCTATCAAAGGCCTTATCACCAACACAAAGAGGCTCAAGAACATCATCTGCCGATGGACCACTACCATCAGAAGCCTCCGGCAAAAACCGACGCCCTTAAATGCCCTTAAACCACAATTTCAACTTCAACAGAACAAGCCACGCTTCCGAGCCCCGCTCATTACTTCAGGTACGCCACGCATCGTTAACCACCAAACGCCGCCTAGCTCCATTCCGTCCTCTCCACTCCATGCTGCCATCGTCCCTCCTAGCGACGCTTCACTTTAATACACCACTAGGATGCACCATTCTGTTTTCCAACGGCTGGTCGAGTGCCGCGGAACACTAACGTAGAACAACATCCTACGTCTCTACAAATGTCTTATCACCTCGACTGAAGAAGTTCCATGGGGGGACTATTAACGGCCTCCCGTCTCCGGCGGGAAATTAAAATTGACTCGACTCGACAAAAGAGTTATATTTAGGATTTATTTTTGTTTCAATTAACTTGAAAAAGAAAGAAAAAGAGAAAGAAAGAAAGAAAGAAAGAGAGAGAGAGAGAGAGAGAGAGACACCAAGACAAGCAACTTTAAAGAATCTTTATAATTCTTAAAGTGGTGCTGCTTGCTAAAGCTGTGGTTGCTTGGTTCTGCTGCTGCTGGTTGCTACTGATCGAATAAACTGACTGAGTTTACTAAAGTCTTAAGAAATGAGTGAGTAAGGTGAACATTAATAAGCCATCAGAGTGAGCTGACTGTTTTGGGGTTGTTCTTCTTTTTAGTCATCAAAAGCAAATTTAGAAGGTGTAAATGCGGAGGACCGCCCGCCAGTGCAATGACACGCAGCAACCACTCGTAGATGGATGGTAGTGGAATCGAAAAGAAAGGGTCGCTGTCATGGAATTGATCCACGAGATTTAAAGTTGGTCCTTATAAATTACGAGCCAAGAGACATCCAGCCAGCCACGCAAAAATATATCAGTGGCGGAGGTTGTTTTGCTAAATAATAATGTTGTGAGAAAACACAGTTTTTTCTGTTAGCTGGTGATAGAGAACCCCTCAGCGATGAACCTGGAACAAAAAAAAAAGGAAAACAAAAGGAGCTTGTTTGACGTAGTTTGTGTTGGTAGCTAGAAGTATATTTTCAAGGGCGTTTTCTGGTTCCGAAGTGAAAATAATGGCATTTCCTAAATATATGGTCGAAGGTAATTTGGATTTGATCGTTCGATAAACCTATCGATCCTGGAGGGATTTGAGGCGGCATCCCGGTTTGATTGCACATTTACTTCGTGGGGGTAAAAACTATGCAACCAAAGCATTCGTCTTTTTTTGTCAAAGATGCTGAATTTGGTATGGATCGAAAATACAGACACATGTTCAGTTCGCAAGTAAAATAGAGGGATGAAGACTCTAAACAGCGTCTTGAGACACTTGTTCAGCTCTGCACCTCAATGAAAAAGATAGATGAAGAGTAGGTGACCGACATGATCAAAGAAACATATTTCTCTAGAAACTTACGAATTGTGATCCTGTCAAGGTGTCGAAATAGAACAGTTTGAGTTGAATTTAATCTGCCACAATCAGACACAGCCCTCTAACTTAGTGAATGCTTGATTCAGGTAGTTGGTCGCGACTATAGTGGTAGCTGCTGTTACCTAGAGAGCTGCATCATCAGCAAACTGGGTGGTGGCGTCATTTAAACTACAATGGAGAGTTGGGGCGGGCGGATTTGAAGATGTCATGGCAATAAAATGTAGAACCGATCGAAGAAGGTATCAAACTCTTCGATAATTTGCTTGCAAGTAGCACTCGTTGTTATTTCTGAAATAAGAAACTATTAATGATTTTAGCAAAGCAAAGTGACTTGGGAGCTTAGGAGCTTATGAAGAAGTTTCACATGCCAGATCTTGTCAAAAATATTTTCGATATAGGAAAGACACTGTCAATGCATTTTCCTCTACTAAACTCTTTGGCTGCGTCAATGTACAATAGTAACAGAGATTTGATGGTGTATCTGCCTTCTCGAAAGGAACTCAGATTAATGAGACGCTAGGAGATTGACATTTTTTAGGAATTTGTTTAATCGGTCGGGTAATAGTTTTGTGAATGTTATTACTACGCTGGTTAATTTCCATTCACGCGGAAAGTAGACACGGTGCAGGCGGCAAAATGTTGGTAAGAAACTCAATGTTACTTAGAAGGAGATGGCAAACAACTCTTCTTGTTAGTATGCTATCGCAGGAAACAGAATTTTTTCCGTGGGTGATTACGATCGTTATTAATCAATTCCAATTAACCAATTCATATGACGGCCTTAGTGCACATTGTCGAAAAGACATCTTGATGACTTGGTCTTTCTGGTGAAGGTGAACTATTTGATTGAGCTTTCTTCAGTCTGTCATTACTGTTGAATTTTTCCCAGTATCGAATACAGGCAGACTAGCGCATTGAGACAATTCCACTGGGTCCTTGTCATAATACTCCGGAATTGAACGAATGACTTGCAGATTTGTTTTTTGTAGATAAGCCGAAAGGAGATTTAAGAGATTTAAAGTGGTTTTTCCATATGGAGACAGTTTGTCGTTCTTCCCTAGGTTTGGGAGATGTGAGGGTAGAAATTTAAAAAATTGGCAGGTAAGTCTTCAGTTACTTGCTGTTATTTTAGTTAGTACAGATAGTATTAGACAGAAAATCAATACATGAAGTAGAAAACTTTCACATCTGTATGTTTGGAGTTGAATTTTTTTAAAAAAGCTTCTTACTATTACTTGCTAATTTCTAGATAAAACCAGAAGACGGCATCAAATTTATTGAGGAAATAACTGCCTTAAACAAAGCCACAAGCCTGCTTTTGGTATTTAAGATTTTCCAATGTAAAATAATATTTTTGATGTTATAGTATAGTACGGTCAGAAAAAGAATAATGGGCTTCTGTAAAACAAATAAAAAACAATAGAAATTTATAAAATTAAATTTTTTACAAAACAAAACCTTAATGGCTTTATTTTCCTCCCTTCTTTCGTTAACATTATTAACGATAAACTACTTATGAAGTACCTACCAAACAATCTGGAATTACAACCTTGCACTTTATTAAAATTTTATTATATAATTTCAATCTAATAATAGGTTCAGAGTCAAAAAGGATTATTATTTACTACACTAAATAATTAATTTATAATTTCATATCCAAATGTAAATGATATTTCAAAACTGCTTGAAGTTTTCTAGAAGACTAAAAATAAGATGATTGTGTTATAAAACACACAAGATCTCCATTTTGCTGAAAGGCTTTTTCTTTAAAGTTTTGAATTAATTTGATATTAACATTACCTCGGTTTCAGTTCTAACTTCATTTTCTTTCGTTTTATTTTCTTCTTAACTTTGAAAAGATCAGATTTCTATTAGAAACTGAAATTTAACGTTGTAAAATATAAGGCTGCAGACCTTATTACTAAAATACCGATATAAGGAATTACTTTAAACTGTATCCTTTTGACTTTATGTAAATTCACGTTAATATTGATGTCATGGTACTGAATTAACTTCATGCAGCAAAAAATAAAAGTAAGAATGTTGAGAATTGAAAAGCCGTTATAAATAGTGTACTTAAGTAATTTACAGAACTTCTACAAACGTGATAAGAATATGAAACATTTTGGTATTGTTAGATTAACTATATCATGAAAAGCTTCCTTTTGTTAAAAGTACATTACAAAGCACGCTGGCTGGGGTGTGAATACGCAAGTATTCATTCGTATTAAATTGCGTTGCAATCACGTCTGTTGTAGTTTAAAAAGCAGTTTTCTGGTAACGTCATAATTATGTGTTTGTACGAAGTAATTCATACAGCAAACAAACGATCATTTCTGCAACAGTATTAAATACACTTATGCTCATATTTAATTATAAATCAAAATTTGAACCTTCCAACTATGCAACTCTGTGCTCGTACAACTTTATATGAACTAAACTCAAACTACCAACGTCACAGACAAATACACTAGAAATGTCATCTCATATCTCTTTTCTTTATTTTATTTTCACTTTCTACTCTAATTTGTTCTTAAGATTTTCAGTAATGTGAAGATGACTACGACAAACTATGAACTTTCAGCCTTAGCTTATGCAGATAATCTGATTCTGTTTGGTTATACTATTTTTTGAGTAACTATAGTCATTACTTCAACCAACGTCGGATGCGTAGATATCAATAAAGACTCTTCATTTAAATGTCAAGAAAAAGGCTTCGTCTTTTATATTTCATTAAAAGCTAGTCATCGTTAGGCAATATTTAGTACTCTGTCTTTTGCCCAGATCTATTTAGATAAAGTCATACAAAAGTTTGTTAAAAAGTTGCTGTACCTGCCTATCATCAATTGCTATATTTATGCTGCTGCTCGAGAGGGAGACCCAAGAGACAAGCCTTATCGAGTCCATTTCTCAGGAGTGGAGTCAAAATCTCTCTTCAAAATTCTACTCCTTTGAAACGGCCATGCTGTTGCTGAAGCTTGAAGATTTTGGTCGGTCAGCTTGCAAAAGTCAGTGTCTGGGAACGGACAAGTCTCTTTCTTTATAGTCAGCAGTAATTGGATAATGGACTCACTTAAGTACTGATCTGGACCCAATTTCATTAAGGTATTACAATTGAGAAGCAATGTCCTTGCTAAAAAAGGTTTCTATACATCAATGAAGTTTATCACGTGTTGCAGCGTTACCTTCTTATTCACTGATCTCGTATTAGAGAAAATGATTTAACGCACAATAGGTCAGAACCAAAGAATAGACGGTCAAAATAGGGGCAAACAGATGAGGAGAGAATAGCATCCAAAAAAAACCTGCGACATTATTTTGAATGTCAATAAAATTTACGCATTGATCCATCTTTTTTGTAAACTCAATAGATTTCTGGGTACATTTCATGCATTAAATTTAAGTTTCGTTTCAAGATATCAAGTTAAAAATTAAAATGTATTCTACAGATTGTTTTATGTTTCTTTTGTTATTGATGAAATCATTTCTCCGTCGTAAAAACGTTTGATGTAGGTTTTATCTATGAAATTTGATATGTAATTTTATTGTTAAAACGTGCCTTATTTTAGTTTGAAACTGTTTATGAATCTTCAGTAAAATTTTCTGCTATCGCCAATTCGCGGAATTTTGTGTTTACTTTCGAGCCTTGAAATGCTTATGGTGTGCAAATTTATGTTTAAGAGAAAGACTGACTTATGCACACCAAATAGGTATCAGTAAGTTTCCATGACCAATATTCTTTCATATACGAGGTATGTGAGAAAAGTAATGAGACTGATTTCATACTAACCAAAGTTTTTATTTTTTTCAAACAACAATGTTATCCCCTTCAAAGTAGTTCCCTTGGGCAGCTATACACCGGCGGAGTCGTTGTTCCCACTCTTGGTAGCAGCGCTGGAAGTCTTCAACTGGTATGGCTTTTAACTGGTCGGTCACAGTCTTTTGAATGTTTTCCAGAGTTCCAAAATTACGCCCTTTTAGGACATGTTTCAATTTCGGGAAAAGGAAAAAGTCACAAGGACTCAAATCAGGTGAATAGGGGGGATGAGGAACAACAGTAATGCGTTTTGAGGTCAAAAATTCACTGATGGAATTTGCTGTGCGACAAGGAGCATTGTCATGATGTCTGTCAAAATTTGATGCACGGTGAAAGTGTTTAAATTTAACTGTTCACTCATCATCCTTATTGTTAAACGACGGTCTGATCTCACAAGAGCCCTCACACGTTCAACGTTTTCGTCAGTTTTTGAAGTTGAAGGTCTCCCTGAGCGAGGTTCAGCTTCAACGTGTTCTCGGCCGTCCAAAAATGATTTTTGCCAGCGGAAAACTTGTGCTCTTGATAAGCACTGTTTCCCATAGATCTGTTTCAACTTTTCAAAAGTCACACTCGCGGATTCACCAAGTTTAACACAAAACTTTATTGCACAACGTTGCTCTAAATTCCGATGCTCCATTTCTAAATATAACACACAACAAAAACACAACTTCACTGATGGCGCTGTCAAAAATAATGTGTTAGCTGTACGGAGTTGTAACTCGGACTGAGGAAGTGGAAGCGATAAACAAACCGGTTTAGCACAGGCCGGTAGACACAACGTTGCCAGATCTCCCGCAGTGTTGCCAGTCTCATTACTTTTCTCACACACCTCGTATTTGATTTCATAATACAGTGTGCAACCAGCTTCCTTTATTACTTAAGATTGTTTGTGCTTCAAAATCTTTTAGTTTCTCTAAAAGAGAGTCGAATCTGATCTGTCGACGAGGCCGGTTGCCCCTTCGGAGCCAGCCGTGCTTTGTTCACGGTTTTACCTTGACGATTTAAATTTTCTTTAGACGCGGACGTGTTTTCTACAGCATTAAATTGCTATAAGTTGCTTTGTGTTTGCACTTGGTGCGTTTCTGTAAATCCCGAAAGAAGACTTCCTGAGGGGTTAAATATATCGCCTTGCTAGGCGGATCTTAAAGTAAACTTATAAGCAGAACCTATTGACTTTGTAGTTTTTGTGCTAAAAGGTGAATTATGTCGCCGAAGCCGGTCCGTTATTGGAAACTGTGTAAAGTAAGACCGTCCGTGATTCGAACTTATTTAGTCCCGATATCTTTTGTTTGTTGTTTAAAAAATTACATTGGGAACTGTTGTTTTGTGTTTTGTGAGAAGACCTTACTTTGTTTTGTTATTTTTAACATAAGAAACGTCGCAGTGGACACTACAGACCTAGTTTCAGTTTGCTAAGAACCTTTTTGTAAAAGACGTTTAAACTCTTTAGTGATGTTTGAAATTTCTATGTAATAAAGAAGGCCCGGCAAATATTGGATTAACCACAACCTGCAGCCTAGGTTCCTGTCATCTTTCCAACGTTTTTGGACGCTTCGGTAAACCCAAAAATAGCAAAGACCCAGGGAGAAGAGTAGAATGTAGGAACTACCCTTTTTTACTTATATTATTTGCTATTGTTTAATGTGAATTTTTGTGTGTGTAAAATTAAATTCTTTTAGAAAGATTTATTAAAGCCTTGTGTTTTAAATCTTCGTCGATTCTTATAATTATTTAGTTTGTATATTGAACGTTCATAGGTAACAGTAGTAATCTTACAATATATTTTGAATGTTTTGCTTTAAGAAAAACCTACGTACACTTGATCATAGATATATTTAGAAATTCATTGACATTTATTCAGCGAATGATAAATTTTGGTTTTTCTTTTGATTTGAGAAATTTTATTATTTTATTTATAGTTTGGCTCTACCCTTTAGGGTAAAATATCTAAGATATAATTCTTTCGTTATTTCATTATTTCTTGTATTTTTTAATGCTAATCTTTTTTATATACATTTATTTTTCTTGAGGTTGATAAATTGTAGTAAAGTTTAGTTTTGTTGTTTTATTGAAACGTAGAGTGTAAAAGGGTTTATTTTATATAATTGTGTTGATGTTCAACAATCTAAGCTATCAAATGAATTACCAGGCGGGCCGGCAAACTTTTTAATATTCAGCATTGCGTTTATTTTATATCTTTAGTTGTAACTGGCATATAAGTGTGACCTGTGGGCTGCAGTTTGTTGGTAACGTTTCAATTGATCTGTTTTGATAACTAAAGACGAAGGGGGCATTAAGCTGATCCCCGTGATAAAAAGTGTTTAAACAGTTTAATTGCAAAATTATCTTTAGAAAGTTAAGTGTTCATTGCAAGCGTTTTATAAGCTATCTGTATACAGGGTATTGTTCCGTAAGAACCCATATACAGGGTGTTAGTCCACGAAAAGCTGCGTGGGCTAGCAGTTAGTTATCTATGATCTTCAGTTTCTGGCGCCCTTGATTTTAAACATTTTTTGAATTTGTCAAGAGTTTTTGTGTGTGTAAACTTCCTTTTTCTTTTCGTTAAGCTAAGTGTAGTTTAGACTTTGACTTGAACTACGGGATTGAACATCTTCCGCCATCCGTGACGGGCCTTAGGCTTCTTTTTCAGCTTTTTTCCGTTACAAACCTTGACCTCTTATTTCTAAGATAAAGTTAGATGATCGTGTGCGACGTAAGGAAAGTCATAGATCTTTGCAGGTTTTCTACCAGTTCAAATTAGATTATTCAACCCCTCCCTTTCTTACACGCTCTTCGTCGAAGACATCTAGAAGGCAACATTTCCATTCTTGAATCCTATCTCATTCTTGAACGCCTAAGATTACAAAAACCCCTAATTTAATTTCCAATAATATCGAAGGTGGAATCATATTCTGATCTCTAGATCAGTTTGATAAAGGGCTCATGAGAAACGTGTACCACCTTGCTAGTTTTCTAAAATGCAATGTTTTTTCTTTACTTTGCTCGATTTGCCTAAAGTCCAAGAGTATCTCTAGCATTTTTCTTTTTTTGGCTCTCCTTCTAGAGCCATTCACACATCTATGCCCCTTCTGAATTTCGTTGTAACTTCCCTATTTTAAGCACGTGTTTGTCTTTTTTTTGGTAGGTAGCTGATCAGTTTGTTATCTACTTCTACATGTAAATAATCTACGTCGGTTAAGTATTTCGTCTTGGTACTTTGTTCACCAAACGAGTTTTTCAACTTGCTGACGAGTCGTTGTTTTATATTTGCTATCCCGTTCTGGTAGAATATTGTTACGTAGTAACAGCTTTCTTATTCAATTTTAGCACAAAGCTACGAAAAATTTAAAAAGTTGTCAAAGTTTGATTCTATTTAAGTGATTGAGTTATTGCACTTAATGCCTCATGTTATCTTAAAAAGTTTAACTATTTCTGTCGAATTATTTAGCATTTTAAAGATACATTTTTTTCGATTTGTAAAGCTGTTTCTATCATGTTCAACAAATTTTACGTAAAGATTTTTAGAATTTTTATAATTTGACACATTGATTTTTATTGATTTTTTGTAATTCAATTTTTAAAATTTCTCTAACGTAATCTATCGCTCTTTTCTTTTCTTTTGCTACAATGGGCTTGTTTTATAGGTTAAGTTGTTTTATCTTTTGTTAACAGCTTGCCTATTTTGATTTTGTATTTAATTTGAACGCCTGGGGCAAAGCTTAAGTAAGACTTACAATCTTCATCTATTATAATATATCGTCAAGAGTTTGAAAGTTATATTTTTAGCTGAAAACTGTGTTTTCGGTTTTAATTGCTGTTTGCCGGTATCATCAACCCTTTTGATAAAGTTAGAGGAACTTCCGAGATTATTTACCTGTTTCTCAATGGTTGAAGCAGATACATGGTTCTGATTACAAGGAACTTCAATCAGTAAGAAAGTAATATCCAGAAGTTCACGCATGAACCTTCTAAAAAGGTTAATTTATTTGATTTTTTGGACATCTCCAAGATAAAAAGAAACCAATCTAGATATTAATTTAAAAACATTTAGAGTGTAGCGAATTTTGAATTGTAATTGTAAGTTGCTTTGTTTAGGCAAATAAGCAGTCGGTCACGCGACTACTCGTGAATCCGACACCCTGTATATAGGCTTCTTGCGAAACCTCACCCTGTGTGTAACTTACCTCGTGGAAGCTTTATTAAAACTCGCTTCAACGTTTCACGATTGAGACTCAATACGAAATAAAAAAAACTGTATAAACACGTGATTCGTCTTAATTAATTTTGACAAGGAAGTCCTCTGAAGACTTCCTTTTTTTTAAAAAAAAAGATCCAAGGAAGAAATACCAGTTTAATATTTACTTCTCTCTTGAACAAAGGTATCTGACCTTTAACTGAAATCCAGACTAAGCACCACCGTGCTTTTTAATAGCCAAACAAACAAAGTAACGAAATTAACGCTGTTTCGTCTGGACCAGAGATCCACTTACAAAGAAAACGAAATGTAAATAATCGACCTTTCTTACATTTATTAAAACAATAATAAAAATTGATTAAACACGCACAAACAAGAATATAAAAATAACAAAATAACACTACAAAAGAATGTCAATAAATGGTATGAATTGATATCTTTACTGGCGAACAAGGTTGACAAAATAATGAAAAAATAAAAGTAAAAACAAGTTATTACAATAAACAAAAAGAAAAGATTCTGTTACGTTAAAATTTCAAAATGTAGAACAAAAGATCAAAATTCAAATATTAAATTAATTAAAACAAGATAAACTTGACAATGAATTTTGAAATAGCAACAAATAAACTTTATATCTAATAACAAAGAAAAACAGTAGTCAATTATGTTGCAATAATTTAACAAACACCAGCTAAAATTACCTGGGAACGTTCCTGTTACAAATTAGTTAAAAATATTACTCGTAAATATTATAATTCAATGAGAAAATGCAAAACTAATCTTGCCTAAGCAAGGTTTTCGTATGGAATATTTCACAAATTCCACGTTCTCCTAGTCTTTTATCAAATGAAACAATCATTAAAACTCAAATAACAAAACAAAACAGGTCTTTCTTACTATAACGGCAATCTTTCTTCCAGGTGATATGTGCAGGTCTCTTGATTCCCATCGACAGCAGCTCATTCACGTCCCACCAATGTTCAAGGGAACTTAGGTTTCAACGAACAATCACTGTTATTAACAATAACCAAAAAGCACAACTACAAAATTCAAGTGTTTATATAGAAACTTTTTAAAAAACTAAAACCACTTTGAGTCTCAAACGCTTTTTAAATTTACTTAACCCATTCGGTTCACGGAGCTTCGAAGATGTAAAACACACAGATAGACTCTTTACGGGGCGGGCAGTTTCTGTTCTCGACAGACCCTTTAACTTTGCACCAACGGGACCAAAATTGTTGCGTTTCTACCCTCTACAAGTTTTATTTTCTGGAAATGCCAGCGTAACTGTAATTGAAGCGAAAACGCTTCCCACAATAACAAAGCTTTCAAAGTACCGCTTTTCGGTAAACAAACCGGCTTTCCTCCGTGAATAACACGACAAAGACCCGACGAAATAGGATTTCTCGAGTCCGATCTCTCTTTTACTAAGAGAATCGCTTCAATTAAATTCGGTTTGTAACCACTTCGGATTTGTACGGGTAACGCCGAAATTAACCCGCACGTTGGTTCGAGTACGCAGCTATCAACGTAATGCCTATTCTCTCTCTGCGTCTCTTGTTGCGCAATGTGTACTTATTGGAGTGGGGTTGGAAAGTCAGATACACGACCTAACAGGTTAAAAATGCTGAAAGTCTTATGGGCCAATGGGAAATTCCACTTCGTAGATTTACCAGCTTAAACCTGACTCAATCGAGACTGTGTGACTCCAATTTTTGCGACTAAGGTTCCAGGAATTTTATATTGGAAAATAGCAAAAGGCACGTCTACCGGAGCCCAGAAGTCAAGACCACAAAGTTATCAATTCTTTAGAATAACATTGTAACAAACATTCGTTTATAGAATGAAATAATTTAAATATTACGCGTCAGGAAAACAAATACCTGAACGAAATTGAAAGACAGGGGCGGATTTAGTGCGAATTTGAAAATAACATTACAGACGATTTCACCTACTTGTTGCACCCTAATTGTAACTAAATATTCCGCGATTTTTCATTTATTTCAATTGGTGTCTTTAAAACAAGAGTGGTTACTAACGTCGGATTTCTTCTAACTAAATCCAGAATGTGGCTTTTAAATACGTTTTTTTTCAAGTATTGCTGGCTGAGAAACTCTTGGGTAAATCCAAGGGAATTGATGGAAGTAATTTTTCCTTGAACCAAACAACCATAATCTGTTTATGGAATTTAAAGGCTGCTTTTTTTAGTAGAGGTTTTTTCATTTATTATCGAGTTTTTTATTGCTGTGGTTTTTAAAGGTAGTAGGCTAGTAAATAATGTTTTGGGGGTATATACAACAAAAATTTTTAATTGAAGAAACTGTTTAAAACTTGAAGATTTTACAAAGCCGCTTCAACTTTAGGCCACGCCCTAATTGGACATAACTATATCAACCCTGAGTAAGACAGAGGGGACGGGACAAACACCCTTATTCGTAACATTCTAACTTGTTGCGTCTTGAAACGTATCAAACGATAATGCAAAAGCCAGATTTAAGCAGGAATCATGTTTGAATGTAGCACATTCCCTATGCGCGATGGAAAATTTTAATGTAAATTAACTCGTGTTAAAGCGAGCTTGACCCGGGACAATGTTCCTAGTGGGTCTAAGAATCACACGTATATTAAAATAAACATTGTACAGACGGAGTTGAAAAATGTTGTCGACAAAAAGATTTAATAAATAACACTAAATATTTTCACAAACTTTTAAAATACATTACAATACTCATGTATTGACATCTCACGTTGGGCACCAATACAGATACGTTATGAATTGATTTAGATGACACTTCGGGTTTAATAAAAATAAATATTTTGTCTGAAATCAAAATCTTCATTGACAGTTATATATTTAATAAACCTGTTATTTCATTTCTAAAACAGCCTATTAGATTACGTTGTTGTATATAATGTTTACACAAAAATATTTTGCCCAAGATTTTAAATGTTGGCAGCCCCGTTAAGAAGTATGTTCAAAAGAAGTGTTTTTATAATTAATATGCTTGGTAAAAACGTAACATATTTTTGTTTTTACTGTTTAAAAGTTATGAAACTCATCCAGCAGTATATTATTATCATTTCTAGGAAGAAACTGGAGTGTAGGTTAATT
>VTPC01001535.1:28566-84931 GCA_011009095.1 Ignelater luminosus
CAAACTAACCTATCAATCAGTCTGCAATTTATTATACTGTCGTTTGATAGATGGCAGCACACGATGATAACACCAACCTCCCTCAGGAACGCCTTCTGTCGTCAAACACGGGTACTTACTGAACCGCCCTCGTAATTCTTTCGTTATTTCATTATTTCTTGTATGTTTTAATGCTAATCTTTTTTATATACATTTATTTTTCTTGAGGTTGATAAATTGTAGTAAAGTTTAGTTTTGTTGTTTTATTGAAACGTAGAGTGTAAAAGAGTTTATTTTATATAATTGTGTTGATGTTCAACAATCTAAGCTATCAAATGAATTACCAGGCGGGCCGGCAAACTTTTTAATATTCAGTATTGTGTTTATTTTATATCTTTAGTTGTAACTGGCATATAAGCGTGACCTGTGGGCTGCAATTTGTTGGTAACGTTTTAATTGATTTGTTTTGATAACTAAAGACGAAGGGGGCATTAAGCTGATCCCCGTGATAAAAAGTGTTTAAACGGTTTTATTGCAAAATTATCTTTAGAAAGTGGAGTGTTCATTGCAAGCGTTTTATAAGCTATTTGTATACAGGGTATTGTTCCGTAAGAACCCATATACAGGGTGTTAGTCCACGAAAAGCTGCGTGGGTTAGCAGTTAGTTATCTATGATCTTCAGCTTCTGGCGCCCTTGATTTTGAACATTTTTTGAATTTGTCAAGAGTTTTTGTGTGTGTAGACTTTCTTTTTCTTTTCGTTAAGATAAGTGTAGTTTAAACTTTGACTTGAACTACGGGATCGAACATCTTCCGCCATCCGTGACGGGCCTTAGGCTTCTTTTTCAGCTTTTTCCCGTTACAAATCTTGACCTCTTATTTCTAAGATAAAGTTAGATGATCGTGTGCGACGTAGGGAAAGTCATAAATCTTTGCAGGTTTTCTACCAGTTCAAATTAGATTATCCAACCCCTCCCTTTCTTAGACGCTCTTCGTCGAAGACACCTGGAAGGCAACATTACCATTCTTGAATCCTATCTCATTCTTGAACGTCTAAGATTACAAAAACCCATAATTTAATTTCCAATAATATCAAAGGTGTAATCATATTCTGATCTCCAGATCAGTTTGATAAAGGGCTCATGAGAAACGTGTACCACCTTGCTAGTTTCCTAAAATGCAATGTTTTTTCTTTACTTTGCTCGATTTGCCTAAAGTCCAGGAGTATCTCTAACATTTGTCGTTTTTTTTGGCTCTTCTTCTAGAGCCATTGACACATCTATGCCCCTTCTGAATTTCGTGTTTGTCTTTTTTTGGTAGGTAGTTGATCAGTTTGTTATCTACTTCTACATGTTAATTAATCTACGTCGGTTAAGTATTTCGTCTTGGTACTTTGTTCACCAATCGAGTTTTTCAACTTGCTGACGAGTCGTTGTTTTATATTTGCTATCCCGTTCTGGTAGAATATTGTTACGTAGTAACAGCTTTCTTATTCAATTTTAGCACAAAGCTACGGAAAATTTAAAAAGTTGTTGTCAAAGTTTGATTCTATTTAAATGATTGAGTTATTGCACTTAATGCCTCATGTTATCTTAAAAAGTTTAATTATTTCTGCCGAATTACTTAGCATTTTAAAGATACATTTTTTTCGATTTGTGAAGCTGTTTCTATCATGTTCAACAAATTTTACGTAAACATTTTTAGACACATTGATTTTTATTGATTTTTTGTAGTTCAATTTTTAAAATTTCTCTAACGTAATCTATCGCTCTTTTCTTTTCTTTTGCTACAATGGGCGAGTTTTATAGGTTAAGTTGTTTTATCTTTTGTTAACAGATTGCCTATTTTAATTTTGTATTTAATTTGATTGCCTGGGGCAAAGCTTAAGTAAGAATTACAATCTTCATCTATTATAATTTTTCGTCAAGAGTTTGAAAGTTATATTTTTAGCTGAAAAATGTGTTTTCGGTTTTAATTGCTGTTTGCCGGTATCATCAACCCTTTTGATAGAGTTGGAGGAACTTCCGAGATTATTTACCTGTTTCTCAATGGTTATGGAAATTGTCTGACGGTTTGAAGCAGATACATGGTTCTGATTATAAAGAACTTCAATCAGTAAGAAAGTAATGTCTAGAAGTTCACGCACGAACCTTCTAAAAAGGTTAATTTATTTGATTTTTTGGACATCTCCAAGATAAGAAGAAACCAATCTAGATATTAATTTAAAAACATTTAGAGTGCAGCGAATTTTGAATTGTAGTTGTAAGTTGCTTTGTTTAGGCAAATAAGCAGATATTGCATAATTATTTGGATCATATTTACATCATTGTATTGATCTGTTTCTGTTTTTATTATTAAAAGTTTGAAAAAAGGTATTAACTGAACATTCCTACTTGTTGTATCTACATTGCATTGAACTTTTTATGCTTTATTAAATGGTTTTTACTAGCTATAGCACAAAAGCACTCAAATCCAAGCAAGGTTTATTAAGAGTTATCATTATTATCTGAGACTGGTTGGATTGTTTGATTTTTTAAACCTAGCTAGGTTTGTTTACTAAAGATGCTGGCATCCCCGTAAATAGAAAAGCAAATTTTTTGGTGGTATATAAAATAAAAATGTTTAATTGAAGAAACTATTTAAGACTTGAAGATTTTTACAAAATCTTACAAAGCCGCCTCAACTTTAGGCTACGCCCTAATCGGACACAACTATATTAACCCTGAGTAAGACAGAGGGGACGGGACAAACACCCTTATTCGTAACATTCTAACTTGTTGCGTCTTGAAACGTATCAAACGATAATGCAAAAGCCAGATTTAAGCCGGAATCACGTTTGAATGTAGCACATTCCCTATGCGCGATGAAAAATTTTAATGTAAATTAACTCGTGTTAAAGCGAGCTTGACCCGGGACAATGTTCCTAGTCGGTCTAAGAATCACACGTGTATTAAAATAAACATTGTACAGACGGAGTTGAAAAATGTTTGCGACAAAAAGATTTAATAAATAACACTAAATATTTCACAAACTTTTAAAATACATTACAATACTCATGTATTGACATCTCACGTTCGGCACCAATACAGATACGTTATGAATTGATTTAGATGACACTTCGGGTTTAATAAAAATAAATATTTTGTCTAAAATCAAAATCTTCATTGACAGTTATATATATTCAATAAACCTGTTATTTCATTTCTAAAACAGCCTATTAGATTACGTTGTTGCATATAATGTTTACACAAAAATATTTTGCCCAAGATTTTAAATGTTGGCAGCCCCGTTAAGAAGTATGTTCAAAAGAAGTGTCTTTATAATTAATATGCTTGGTAAAAACGTAACATATTTTTGTTTTTACTGTTTAAAAGTTATGAAACTCATCCAGTAGTATATTATTATCATTTCTAGGAAGAAACTGGAGTGTAGGTTAATTAAAATGAAGAGTGTATTTGCATGCACTTTTTACCTTTTTAAGCATCTCTTATATTTATGCAGAAATTGTCTCTGTAAAGGCATAGACTGGTAGTTTTAACAACAGTTTCAATTCACGATAAAATTTTATAGTTGCATCGAAGTTTCATCCTACTGCTAAAAAAGTTAATTAAATGTCCTAGCATACATGAAGAGTCAGTGTCATATCGTTTATTACAATTTTTTTTCTTCTTGCTCGGTCGTGTTTATAATTAAAACTCATAGCAAACAATATGTCATAGCAGCTGATGAAAATAATAATTTTATCATTGCAGTTCTTATCACAGTAGCCATTTTTAAAGCAGATTGCAATATAATTGCAAATTCCATCTTTTGTGCAAGAAAACATTTTGTCGTGTATACATGAATAGTAGAGAAATTCTATCTAGATTTGTAAAAAACGAAGAGAGAGGAAGTTTTGTATTTGTACGCAACATAAATCTCTCTTCTAATTCGTTTTAAATTGATGTCCGGGAACTAGTAGCTCGCCTTCACCAAACAATGCCAGATGCTTTTGTAAGAAAAACGTTTGATGAGGAGGAACAAGAGAGGGAAGTTCCACTTACATTTCTCTTTTAAATCTTTGTTCACTAATTTAAGGTACGTACAGAATCGGAATATCAATTAAAAGAACAAAATCGATATCATTGTCGCTTTATTCAAAATATTCAAATTGGTTATTTGAAGGAAATGCGAATGAATATTACGTCATTTCGATGTTCTTCTTTTTTGTTAAGTGTAACCTATTTTTACTATAAAATTACATCTGTTTTTATAATGGAAAGAATAACAGGAGGGTTGAATAAATAATTCTCATGAATATAATACGTGTACTTAAAAAAGGAAATAAATTGCTTCAGGCAATAACAGAACAACGAATAACAAGGAAAAAACAAACAACGCAGACAAATTAAGAAATATAAGTATAACCCATTATCTTTTTCAGGAAGAAGCGTATCCTTTAAAATGTATCACTTTGTACGTTTTATTACATTCATCAGACTTATTCTACTCTATACCACAAGTCTAATCTGCATGATCTTGGTTGTTTTAAAGAAAGAATAGGTTATTGCAAGCTTGTTACTTAAGGAACGTAATGTATTTACAACTTTATTGTTATTGCAATTCCTTTTGTCCAGTGCCTCTTTTATAGTCCATTATAAGCGTCATTACCTACTGTGGTATATGAGTCGTAACGTCATCCGCGAACATTAAGTAACGCTAACTTAAGAGTCAACAAAAATTTTATAATCCTTTGTTATGGTACTTTTAGGGATATTCACAATAAAAAGTCTATATGACTTTTGGATAAGTACATGCCAATATAGGCATCGTTGTAGTCTTATTATTAAACTACTAAAAGTTTTATGAACCTAATCATTTTCATATTTCAACAAAGAATCTTTATTCTTTCAAACTGAAGGCAGCTAGCTTCATTTTAATTTATAAATACAATATGCGATTTTATTTTAGATTTTCTCAAGATTTCCTTCTATAGTGAAATATTACTTTAATCCATGTACGTAACTCTGACGCAAATCAGAATCTGATTTTAGAAACTGTGTTCAGAAGGGAATATAATAATTAATTTATTTATATTAAGAGGAAAGCGTTAGAAATAGAGATACGTATAACATAATACGTTCTGAGACGAATTGTCTTTGCCAAAGTTTGTAAAACGCTTAGATATTCTAATTGTCGACAAATGATCTCGATAATTACTGTTTTTATATATAACTAATACATATCACTAGCACTACGATTGCATATTATCTTCTATTGGTCATCACCAGAACGAACATAATAAGCTTCTATCATTGCATTGCATTTTCCTTTTCTTGTTTTTGCAGAGTTTCATTTAATGGTTCACGATAATAGGGTGGCATATGTTCGTTAACAGAAATAGGTTGCATAAGTGAACTGTAATCAGATTACCGGAACTTTGTGCATGAAATCAATACCGTAAATTACGATTGCACTTTGTCACAATCGGATTATTATTTTCAATAAAGAAAAATTACACACCGATACTATAACGCATTGATTTGTAATTCTTTTTCATTATTCAATATATTGCCAAATAAAAGGTTTTATTGGTTTCATATTCATCTCAGAAATTAAGAAAAAATGAGCGAGTCTACCATAAAATTAGTGAAACCTTTAGACTAAGAGTAAGATATGCACACAGAAGCTAAAAATTAGAAGCTTTTTAGAGTTCAATCCATCACAGATCATTTAAAATACGTCATTTTAAAAGCAAGATTTGCTATCACATATCTTTTTACATCCACTCATCACTGGGGCTTTTTTCGCACCAATTCGAACCATTGAGAGTTATTGATCCATCTCTTTCTGATCTTCCAAAACTTCATTTCTATCCGCTTGTATTTTATGCTGAGAAGTGGCCCAGAAACATCACAATCTTACGTCTTTGCACTTTTGTTCTGCCAAAGAGCATCAAGCAAAGATGGAACAAACGTGTGATGTTATTTTAAGATGTTGCATATCCATCCGGTCTCTGCTTTAAATTCCGTTCAGATATTTTCATTTTGTGACACCCAGTAATTTTATTTCACATTCATTTATTTGTTAAACTGTTTATTTTGGACTAACAAAAATGTTTTGGTTTAAGGCTAGTCGAGTTTTAAATTACTAGCTTGTACGTGCGTTTTTGTATAATTTTTCTGTCGTCAAGCCCAACGGATTTCTCACAAACCCTTGTTTTCAAAGACCGTTGCAGACGTCCAAGTACAAATTACAGTGTACCAACGGGCTGTAAAAACTTTCCATTTATCGTATAGTTGCCCATGTATCTTTCTTTCTCCCAGGGTGAAAGTGACTGTACTTAGCTCCGTCGTCACGTATAATCGAGAAGGGCATTCATTCTGGCTTTAGTTTCCGTAAAGGGCACAGATGTGAGCGTGCTTTACATATCTTTTGCTGCAAGTTCTTTGCTTAAGAGCTGGTGCTTAGTGGAAATTTCAATCGAAGGTGGCTTTTTTATCCCGGAATATCATCCTGGAGTCGTTGTCATTTATAGAGGCGTAAATTGGTCAAACTAGTCGTTCCGATACAGCAGCCCTTCCGGATTTGAGATGCACGCTTCTCTCTGGGTCCTGGGAAGGAATTAGGGCCCTATCCCACCTTTAAATCTCATACTTATACAATAAATTGCTCCGTGTTCAACAATTAATCATTTAAAAATTGGAAGAAAAGATTTTGTTCCCGCCTTAAAATTCATCTGGGAATTTTTGTAACTTAAAATTTATTTTGAATAAAATTTTTTACTCAATCTCGAATCTGAATTAAATAAATTTGTTTGTGTAGAATATTTTTGTTTCCTTTAGGGTTCTCCTTCGTACGAATCTCGGCCGGAAATAATATGAAGTAGAAGTTATGTGGTAAGCAGTTTAAAAAACTATTTTTTCAATTTATGTGTCCGAATTGGGTTGAGCCCTTTTTTGTCGTAACTTTAATAATTTTTTTTGAACCTAAAGATTTTTGTGCTCTAAATCTTTCTTAGTTACTGAAGTCAATAAATTTTTATTCAGGTTTTGTCTGATAAAGATTATAATTGACCTTCATTATTTTTCATAGTTGATAAATTTTTATTTTTGAAGAATTTGTTAAATCTTTTACTTTGGTTTGGTTTTAGTTGTACGTAGAGTCGATAAGATATTCGAGTGGACAGACTGATAAAATTATTTGCTATAAAGATTTAATCATTCTATTTCTGTATAATTCTCAAGAGTGTTTGTTGGAATTGTTTAGTAAAAATATAAAATCAAAAACAGAAAAAACTGTATTTTGTTTAAAAATCATTTTGTAATGTTCTATAATTATAGTTTTGTGTACTTCATGAAACTTATCCAATTCAATATTACGAAATAATTTAAATGAAACAAATTTTGTCAAGGTTACAGTTCTATAAGGTTTTGAGAAAATGCGCCTAAATTTTTCTGTTTTCTTTATATATATAACTGTTTGTGTTAATATATTGGTACGTTAAATTATTTGTTGTGTTTTATTGTATTATCGCCCTCGAATACCCACGCTTAAGGCCACCCCTCAGCTCAGCCGGCCTAGGACATAAGGCTCCTAGTTTGTTTAAATTTAATTTTGGTAACGCAAGCTCACGTTACCTTCCATAGACGTTCTCTCGGGACTTGGACAAAGTGTGAACTTGTAGACAATCTGGTATAATTTGCCAAGTTTTTTTGTGTAAAGGCAATCTAATTGTCGAACTTAGACCGGAGTTACCGGGGTCGTAAAGAAGTAAAGCCGCTTCGTTTAGTTTTTTTTAGATTCAATCAAGGTTTATTACCTAATTAAATATCTCGTGAGTAAGTGTTTGCTGTTTTGTTGTTATGAGAAAAGAACTATACCGTTGGACAATCCCCATATAATTTCTTATATATTTCAGCATCTCAATAGACAGCGTGTTGTGAACCAAATTAAGTTTCTTTAATAATAGCTTCGAAGGCGTTCTGGTTTAATTTATGCTGTAGTGTCTGCGGACGGTTCTGTGAGAATTCAGCCGCAAGCAGGCGTGTTTCAGAGAGAATCTTTAAAATTTAAATTAAAGAATATAACAATTAGATTTGTAAAACGAACGCATGGTTAAGATTTAATTGTTTATTTGTTTTTTTACATATACGTTAATTAATCATCAATTTTATCCCTTTACAACGTATGTTCTTTTGGGTCTTTGATCGAATAATTAATTTCTTTTTAATATTTGCTTTGATTCCTCCTCTTCCGGGTGTAGCATTATTACGTTAGTTTTTACATACATATTTCAATGTGTTTGTGTTTTTTAAACATGAATCCAATAAATTAAAGTTAAGTTATTCCTGCGGTTTTTATAAAGTGCCGGGAACGTTCAACGGATTCGGAGTCCGGCCTCGAGTGCGAAGCGAGGCAGTCGACCCGGTCTCCAGAGCGAGTGTAGTGCATCGGCGACAAATAGTACGGGCTCAACCAACAGCGCGGTAGTCGGGAGCTATCGCCATCCCACCCTCCAGAGTCTGTGTAATGGGGGGCACAGACCTGGCCCAATTTCCACCGCCAACAGGGCAACTTGAGGTCGCACTGCTGCATCATCCCACCCGACCGTCGGACTTCAAGAATTGGGGAGCTTGAGGGCCGCGACCGCCACATTTCCAACCCAACCCAAGATGCAGTAGATGGATCAACGGCCGCTCCACCACCAACCGGTGCCTGCGTAGGAGTGCGTAGGCCCGGCCGCCATCATCCACTCATCTCAGTCTCTTCCGACCGGCCCGGGTAGCTACCGGGCCGCGGCCAACCCAATTCCTTTTCCCACCCAAACCCTTGAGCCCGAGGCTCCTCAAGGTACCAATTCCACTTCGCCCAGAAATTCGTCGCCTATCCGCTACACTTCTTGCACAAATCCTTTTCCGACAATAACTTCCCGCCAAATCATTTCCCGCCAATAATTCCCGGCACACCACACCCATCCCAACTCCTCCACGCCTCATTCCGTAATCACCCGCCACACTGTTCTCACTAGGGTTTTCCGTGGTTTCCCTAGTGGTGAAGGCAAATACCGGAACAGTTTCTGCACTAGTCCACGGCACACTATGCACACATCACCACTCTAACATACACACACTCTCACACCCCTCAATACACAATACCAACACCGTTCTGATAGGAACCGCCGCATCGCGTTCCAAAATCGTAGTCACTGTGTGACGGCTCGCTGGCTGTCCTTGGGCATTCTACTCCAAAATGGGTAACCGGCATCGGCGGGGATCTTGGAGGACCCTGCTTCCGACCTACTCCACCGTCGACACCAAAACACCATCGCCGTTGACGGGCGTGCGGACTGCTTGGTGCCTGACATGATGTCGATGACTACCCTTTTTTCCAAATTCACCAGCCATAGAGGAATTAAGTTTCCTAAATGGCAGCCACCTACGGTGGCATTTGCGTTGATTCTCTCTCTCTCTCTCTCTCTCATGCGCTTTATTGAAGTATATATGCAAGGGTTTTCTTTCTTATTTCTGTGCATTTGTGTTCGTTTTTAACAGTGCAGGCCAGCCGTGGATCTTCAGAAGGGCTCGAATACACATATTATTGTGCATAAGATTATTGTGATTTCAGCTAGAAATATTGATACATTTGTGTCGCTAGCAAGCTCCAGATTGTTGCATAGTTAATGTTTAAGTAAGGGTGTATCGAATTGATTATCCCAGTAAAATTTTGGTCATCAGCATTGACGAAACTAGAACTTTATGTAGCAAATTTTGAGTATTTTAATAAATAAAGTGTTTATTGTGAGTAATTCGGGTAAGTTCATATACAGGGTGTTGTTCTCAGTGGAGCCCACATACAGGACGATATTTAATGAGCAACCTACATACAGGATGTTACTTTGTAAAGGGTCTATATATATAGAGTGTTAGTCTATGAGAAACTGCATGGGCTGGCCGATGGTTCCATTTTGATCTTCAGCTTCTGGCGCTCTTAATTTTGACTATCTTTTTAGAATTATGTTTCTGTAAGAGTAAGCTTTTCCTTTTTTTTTTGAAGGTAAGTTTAGATTGAACCACACCTATCCGTAACGGGCATTAGGCCTCTTTTTCAGGTTTTTTCCGTTACAAACGTCTTTGCTGTCGTCTATAAAAAGGCAAATTTGAAAAACATTTTAAGTATTATGTATTTTTTACAAATTAGGAAAAACAGCCTTATCAAAGTAAAAAAGGTCTGTTTCAACAGACAAATGCCTATTTTACTTGCTAAAAATCTATCGCAAAAATCATCTAAGATGCCTATTAGACAGATATAATTTTATTTTGATTTAATTTGTTAAGAGTTTCCTGATTTTGAACACAACTAGATGTTTTTGTAGAGTTTAGGCTGGTACTGACGGTTTCCAGCACTCTTGCACAACTTCGACTCCTTGCAGATATTTATATTCTTGCAAACTTGTTTTTGTAAACTTTGAGATTTTTGAATTCTTGTAATTCTTAGCATTTCATGATTCTAAAGAATTGCTTTTCTTTTCTGTCCCTTTTGTATGAAACCCTTGAAATCCCATAATTTTGTAGATGTCAGTAAGTACCTACACACGCAGAACTATAGATGTGTTTTATGCCTTTGCAGTAAAAACGAGATATATTGACAGTTAGTATTTATTTTAAAACTTTAATGATTTGCTGATATTTTGGCTACTTTAAGATTGAAAAATGTTTTTCTCTACAGTTCTAACCTAATTTTGAAAAGTGAGAAATGATCTGGTCATGTAAAGGTTTTGTTTCGAAAAGGGGAAACCTGCTAGGTTGAAAAGGCACTTACCAGCAACAACGGCCCGCTCTACGGACAGCAATAACGTTGAATAAGTGACGTTCGTAGCACGCCCAAAGCTGGCTAATTCTGTTGACAGCGACGTCAGTCGGACTATGAATAGTGATGCAGATACGGAACTTACCAGTCCTTTCGAACTTACCAAGACACTTACTATCTGTAGAGCACACTGTTCCTATGGCTTGTTCTGGATCACACTATTAGCTGACTTACACTGGGCAGTTTTTCCATACCAACAAGTTTGAAGAGCAGAGCCGCTACAAGTGGGGCGAACTAGTATGCGTAGGGGATTGATGTACTCAGTATACGAATAATTACATTAATACATTGTGATTGATTACTTAAACTAAATACAATTCGTTACTTATTTAACGGCGGATACTAAACTTATAATACTTAATGTACATCTAACGGCAGGTAACTAAAATATTACGCTTTCCTAAACTGCAACACTAATTATTTAGCGGCGGAAATTAAATCAAATAGTTCAATATTCACTAACGATGCCTATGACTGCGAATATCCACTTAAAATAACTGTAACTTGAGATGATGCTTATAATAACCGTGCAAAAAATGGTTGATGGGTCAACATTCAAAGATTAATTTAGTTAGATAGCATTGCTGTATCTAAAAAATTCCCGGAGGTTAAGAATGTAAATAAGCGACAATCTCTTAAGCCATGTGTTACTAACATGTCCTCAAGGAATACAAACCCTACCGTATAAAATCCATTCTATTTCTATCTAACTCCATACATTTTTTTCAACATTTGGTGGATACTTCGATTTTTGAAAAAAATAGTGATTCGTAAAAACAGAGTGGAGCAGCTAATAAAGAGTGTACTATTTCAAAATCAGAGTTTCTTGAGATTTTAAAACTGTAACTGAGATAGAGATAACAATGGAACACAACGTTGAGTCGGGATTTTGAGTATGTGGATTCTTTTGCTGGACTCTGATAAAGAAATATTAAGGAAAATGACAGAACCAAGCGCTGATAAGAATAATGTTGGTGAATGGTTACAAACGTTTGTCAACTTACCCAAAGATAAATAATTTACAAAAGAATACAAGCGTAAAAAGGCACAATACTAAAAGTCAACCTGGGAAAAACAAGATATTACCACGTAAGTAACTTGCAAACACCTGAACCAAATCTGTCAGAAGATCTAGAAGCAGGAGTTAAGGAATTTGAAAGCAACAACGAAAAATGCGATGATGCCTATCCCTATTTAAAAAAATAATGAGGATGTCAACAATATGTTATTTAAGAGTCAAGATAAAGCAGTTATAACTGCTGACTTTTTGTGATATAAGTCAAATCGATTAATCAAAAACGATATTTGAGAAACTACTCTACTTGTATCAAAGAAGTTGATCCTGACATCTATGTGGTTTGCTTCCTAAAAAAGCACGAATCATCCAAGGTCTGAAATTATTATGCCTAACCCCAGTGGAGAGATGAAACTGTGGTATCGATATCAGTTTGAATTGCCAAATAACATAAGTAGCTATTAGTTTCAAAAAGATAATACGAATTGTACTTATTATCGTACCCAAAGATTTAAAGTAGTTCCCTTTGTTACAAAAAAAATGGGAATTAGAAATTCAAAACGGAAATTTTCCTGTAGCATAAATTGTAGCTGCCACGCGGCTAGCTTGACAAGTCGGAAATTGGAATGATTCGAGGATATGCTTAGTGGGTGGTCGGTTGTCAGAAGACAGTAGAAATATGAGTCAAATTCAATGGGCGCCAGTAACAATAGTCAATAGTCGCTGAATAGTTTAGTCTCGCCACAAACTTTCTATGTAGACGTTTGGGTAAATTTAATAAGTTCGATGATATTTGCTCTACGTTTACTTTAGTGGTACATTCGGTATGGCATAGTTTATTTTCTACTCAAAAGCCTCGTGACGCTTTAACACCAGGAGATCTCAGGACTTTGATAAAGATTCTGACGAATATCAAATTCCTAGTAACTTACAAGAGGTCTCCATTTAGAAGAGCTTCCAATAAAACACACAAACGATGATATGGAGTTTAGAAAATGAGTATATTAGTTTTACAACAAAAGAAGAATGTAATATGCAGTTAAGGTTATTAATATTTACATATTTTGCAAAGGAAAAAATTTGTTAAAATTCTCTTTAGCTTACAAACCAGTTTTTCATATATACAATAAGGAAAAATGTTTAATTAAGTTTGTTAATTGCAATGTAAAGCAATAACAAGTAACAGACCTAAAACTAGTTCAAGTTTCAAAGTACTAGCAAAGGTTGTTTATAATTCTAATGGGTTACTTTTGTGCTCAAGGTTTCTTTGATTATGTAAGCTGCTTTCTTATGTCAAAACGTTTTTCAAACGAATTTGGCAGATTTTGGGAGAGTTAAATCTCGCTTTTAAATTTAGTAAATAAATGATAATTAATAAAATTTTGTTGATCTAAATACAACTGTTTCAGTAATGATAAAAAACAGGAAGACATTTGCGTCTTGTTTTGGTGTTTCATTTTTCAGCACCTTTTCCTTTATACAATTTTTGTCTACTCTTTGGTTTCTGTTATTTTCACAAAATCAACCATTTTCTTGGCGGTATATGTGCTGAAGTTTTTTACCGAACCAGGAATTTAACTATAACAGTTCCGCGTGGTGTCCGTTCGGTTCAGCCATCGACATTGGTTCCTCCTCACCTATTCCTTGATAGTCCGTGCTAAGCGCGACCGGCCGGCCGGTGTTTTTCCGGCTGGCATATCCTGTTACCTTGCTGTTTCCTGGCAGTTTTCTTTTTTAAAAAGCAAACGCCCAGGAACAACGCCGGTCTTAAATCCCGGGACGTCCCTGTGTTAGGGGTGACGCAGGCTCTCGGGATCGGTGTACCTTCCTTTTCCACCCGCGTACGTCGTTGTCTTGGAGGTTGTCGCCATTCCGAACACGTCGCGGGCATAGGTGTTGTTAGTAAGTTTGACGGTTCCAAAGTTCCATTTTGCCACTGCCACCGGTTGTTCCTAGCGGTCGCTACCGAGCTCACCAATACGAGTGCGCGAGTGCGAGTTCTCTTTCTGCGTTTGCTGTTTACTCCTCCATCATGCATCCAGCATCCAAAGACGCTGCCCGCCCAATGCATATCTAACCATATGCATTGCCCTTGTCGCAGACTCTAACATCGACTTTTAACAACACCACATTCGGCATAACATATGCTCAGTAGCATGTGGGCACCGAACAATAACCGACCTTCAGCTATATCCGATCCGGCTCAATCACCTGTAACCACCTGCTTTGCTGAAACACCACACCGCGTTTCTCTATCCAACATAAAAGTTTTTTAAAAACGTTCCATACAATCTTTGACGCATCCGAAGCCTCCGCCAGTATAACTAACACCCTTCATCATCTATTAGCATTCATCATTATTCATCAACACTTCAGTCAGTCATATCCACGCCCACTCCAAGGACTGCGCACTAATATTTTACGTACAGACACCAACTTACCTCGCTCAACTCGGATGTCACATTACCATCCATACTACCAACTACTGTCGTTTCTGCTGCTGCACCCCAAAACCCACCACGTTCCATCGGCTGGTCCAGTCCGAGGGAACGAGAACCAAGAACGTCATCTATCGCGTCTACCCAGTTATTTCACATTCTACATTGGGCCGAAGAAGTACTTGAGTACTTCATACGGCGAAAAAATAACCTTGAACTGTTTGCTAACTACTGCCTTTACCTATTTTTTTTTGCCTGCTTTAGTTTAAAAACAAAATAATTATCATTGAGATTTCTTTCTTTTGTTTTATTTTTTTCATTGGCCGTTCTGTTCATTTATTTGTTTGACTTTTCTTTATTGTTTGCTGATTTGAGATTAAACAAGTTGAGTTAAAAGAGTCTGAAGAACTTTTGCAGTTCTTGAGGAAGTGTTGCTTGCTGGAAATCTGCTACTGAACATCGAGCTGCTTGGTTCTGCCTCATGCTGCTTTTACTGTTAGATTCCGCCGGATAACCGAGTGAAAGGAGGTCGCTAGATCCTTCGTCATTATTCAGATTATTGATAGTCAATTTCTGCTATTCAGAGAGGCTTTAGAAACTGTTAGAAACTCCTCATTAGAGCTATCGGAACTGAAAAACGCTTGCTGCTTGATAAGATGAAATTGAGATGGAGTTAATTGTAGAAATAGGGGCAGCAACAGTAATATTAATAGAGTGATGCTGGTCTTGAAGTTGATGCTCTCTGCTGAAATGGAATCGACGGTGCTGGTAGTCAAATAGCAATGTTGTTAGTATAGGTGTGATATCTAAGAATTGGCACAAATTTTACTCTTTATTTACAAAATCAATATATCAGGAACGAAACTAACTCATACTGCACTTAGAGGATTAGACTTGAAATCGTCTGCTTGTTTTACTTCTACGTGTGTGGTAGTCGTAAAATCGGCAAACCGTTATTTTAATATTGGCGCAGTTTAGTTCACTTAATTAATTTGTCTCTCGAATTTGCAGTTCAATTTCGTTTACATGTTCTTTGTTTTAAATAATCCTAAAATTTTCCTGTAGAAATATCAGAAATCCGGTACCTCTCTGCAGCATAATATGAGCTCGTTATGTTTGGTCAAAATGATTGACAATTCATATCACTCACACATAACAGTCAATATTTTTTTTTTCAAAGAAGGTATCAAAATTTTTTTTATTTTCTTCTTTTAATATTTTGCCATGTTGTTTTATATTTTTCTGTCATTTTTCTCAGGGTTTGTCCAAGACGTTCTACGATGTCATTTTCTAAAGCATCTCATTGCTATTATGCTCTTTGTTTGGGCTTTCTGACCAAATGTTTTCTTGCGACCGACTTGTCCACTGTTTATAATTTGTTTAATTGTATTATTCACCGCGCAATTACCACCATTGCAAGATGATTAATCTATACTGACAATGTAAATCTGATTGCATTTACTAATCGCAAGCAAAAATGAAGGTATGGTTGATTGGAATTATTCGATTGGGATGTTAGTAAAACAACAGTTCTTCTCAAAAAAATCCGACTTGTAATGAGTGGTTGCCACTGTTCTAGATCCAGTATCTTGGGATGGAGGGTGGCAGGTCAACCCTTGGAGTGCTTACCATACGCCCTTGCTCGTCTTGACAGTAAGCAACACTGCTGGAGAAGTCTAGGGTATCTGAATCCGCTCTTGATAGCCCAAAATTCAAATATGCTGTAGAAAGAGACGCAGATTGGCCAATGGTTTTTGCATTTGATGACACATACTTTTAAATTTATTTGTTTGGTGCCGGCTTGATTAGAATTATTGAGTAGCTACCACCTTTAATTTATTGCATTGCAGCACATTTCCAAAATATGAAGAGAAACAAAGATAATATTTACATGATATCGAAAGTTCCTAGCAAATTATTTTATTCAAACTTGAATTCCTTTTGACTCGCTGGTTATAACCCCTTTAAGCCCAATTTTGGGATTATAATCATATCCATTACCAATAATGATCACAGAGAACTATCACGTCTAGACTATTAGGTATAACCATTAATATATGCGTTTTATCAATTTTATTTCGATTTATTCAATTGGTGCAGTAGTTTATTTAGCTGCATAAAGAAAAATTTATTTTGAATTGCTCTAGATCAGGAATAGACAATTGCAGCTTGATAGGGGCCAGGTAAGGCTTTTAAAACTGCGTGACAGGAGAACAAGTATCAGCAAGAAAGCCGCATGTAGACAAATGACTACTGAGGTGAAAGTTATTATTCATATCATAATTCTTCGAGGTTCCAACGCTGTAATTACCCAACCGCGCCAGAGTTTACGAGCACCTTTTAAGAGTAGCTTTAAGTAATGGTTAATGTGATATTTGACACTGAGTTTTCCACCCTCTGTTACCGATATAGGTTTCATTAATCCCCTGTTCTGTATAAAATACCAGCTTAGTTTTTTGTTCTAATATACAGGGTGTTTCTGAAAACAACTAACAAACATTGACAGAAGATACCTGAGACAAAATGAAAACGATTTAACCCAACTTACTATATCCCTTTTTTTGCAAGTTTGTTTGTTGTTATAATTAAATTTATTTATGGAAAATCTGGGCCTGGTTGTGATTCCTGAGAAACACTGAGCCTTTCAAAGGAGATTGAAAAAAATACTTAAAGGGAGTATCGTTAAAAAAGAATTAGAGAATTTAAATCACGGTTTGAATTAAAAAACACTTTTATGAAGCTAACTGGTAAATATTTCCCACCTTATATTGGGACTCCAACTGCATTGCGACATGAAATTAAATGTCTGATAGAAATACTACAATAAATAAATCTTGAGGTAATTGTTACCAACAGAAAAAACTATTGGAAGTCAATATAACATTACAAAGCCTGATATGTCCCAATCGATTTAGATTAAAAACAAACTGAAAGACCGTTTTCACAAAACCCTTTTAGCCGGAGATTAAGCCATTGTCCATTTGAGATTTATTCGACGAATAGCTTAATTTCCCGTTAGAAAGGTTGGTGAAACTTGGTATTAATAAGCAAAGCCTGTGGAACATTTTTTTGACAGTACTAATGACATTTCAATTTTAGAATCACTGTTTCGGGTTATCCAAAGATTATACCTTTAAAATTACATAATAGAAAGAACAACTATTATACTTAATTATTAATAATCTATTCAGCCAAAGGTATTAGTTAAAACCTAAAAGAAGACTGATTAACTGTTTATATTGTAACAGATGAGTAATAGCAAGGTTTCCAAGATACAGATGTAAGTTTCTCTGTAATAATAATTAATCGGTATTTTTCACAATTTACAATAATAAATGTGATCTTCTAAAAGCGCAAAATACAAATTCCACCCTTAAATTTCGACTAACGGCTTCAAACTCATTTAGTAATTGCGAGGGAGAACGTTAACGCGTGACTAATTCAGTTACGTGCAACAAATGCCAATTTTCATCCAAAAAGCATCTGTATTATCAACATCTAATAATTTTATCTTAAATATCATAAAGAATGTATACGTCGACAGTTCACTATGACTCATGCAACACATTTATTAAATTTATACCATTCCCCATTCAGAAATCATAAATCCATATTCCTGTAGCAAATATATTGTCTACGCTTGCAAGTTTCTCAAAACTTCAAAATTGATGCTCGCATAAACGTTATTTAAGAACAAGTTTGTTTCTGAATTGCTTCCGCTAACAAAACGTTTAATTTGTTATAAAAAATATTTTTAAAAATTCACTTTCACTTTGTTTAATGATGGGGTAGGTTGAGGAGTAAGTTAATCACTCTAAGGTTATTTATAACCTAAATGCACTGGACACGAATCTGCACTCGTGTGGACCATTAGTCCTCGCACTGATGACGACGAATGTGACACCAGGACCATTAAGTCCGTTATAAAACGCTAATGGAAGGATTCAGGAAGATGTGCTTATGTCCGTAAAATAGTGCAAGAGTTATTATTCTTTTGAGAAATTGTTACTATTCTTTCACATGGTTAGAGGCCATTAGCAATTAACCATATGTTGTAAGCTATTTCTTAAACCGAGAAATCTTTTATTAGAATTTACAAGATATTAGTATTTGTGTCTTTTTAAGTGGTTACATAAAAACAAATTGTTAAGTATATTAAATAAATAGCCGCTTTAACAAAAGCAGCCAAAATCTTACTATACGTAAAAAACGCAAAAAACGGAGCATTAGGTTGTTAATGATTAAATCTCCCAAAAGTACTAAAGAAGATTTTCTCCGTAAAGCGGTTAGAAGAACTAAAAAACTTTTATATAAGGTAAAAACAAAATAACAGAAAAAGTAAAAATAAAACTTTATTCAACTTTAATACTCTTATGACTTTATAATGTTTTACCGAATATGATCATGATATGATATGATTATTGCTGAAATATTTGAGAATTTTATATTTCAAATGTTTACCTACTATTGACAACTTTCTGATTAGGAGTCGGGCTAAAAATGCACTTAAAAATTCAAAATTACATTAAAGTGCCGTGTAGTTGGATGCAGTGTATGTATGCACTTTCATGAACCTTTTAAAAATTAAAATTAATTGCATCGCTAATGAACATGTACACTTGTTTGCATCAAAAACTTTACAATGGAGATTAACAATTTTTTGTTAAAGCAGAATGAAGTTTTTCCGTGACTTAGCAATATATTTATAATTTTAAACATGTGATTTATTATTTCTTACGTCCATTGTTGCATATCGAGATCAAAATTGCAGGAAAGAAAAAAGTTTTGATTTATAAACAGTTGAATACGATATCGAATGTCTTTGGAATTCTAAACAAATGCGGTGTTAGACATACTTTGATCGATTATATTCTTTAACAAACATCATTTAATAAGCATTTCTGAATGCTAAAATATTGTAATTTTATTAGGAGCGCATTTAACACAAGGCTGGATAAAACAGAAGAAGAAGCCAAGCCGAATATTTTACAGAGTTTTTCTAAAAACTAGGCTAGTTCACGTTGTTATTTACTATCATTAGACTAGTACAACTTGAGTTTCAGGCCGCAACATAATATGAGCTTTTCTGGAAGAAGATCTTTCTGCAAGACTAGAAGTAATTTCACGCGAAATTGAACATTTGACCTCAATATTCTTGATTCTTTAGAGACATGATAAGTAGCTAAGTTCGTCAATGAATTTAGTTCGTTCAAATCTAGTTTCTAACATTATATGTACTTATTGCTTTAGTTCTTATCAAAAGTACCATTTAATAATCACAATTCTATAGATTCTCGTAATTGTTACAGCTTGCTATTATCAGTTTTCAGTTACTTCTATCAGTTGAAAGTCATCGAACAAATTCATCCAAAGCGTTAATGAGTTAACGTAATCAAAGTCTGCTCAAAACATTTAGACAGAGTAAGCGAAGTGATTGCCCTTTTATGTGCTTGTATTGCTCCACTTCAACGATTAAATTTTGTTTGTGTTAGTTTTGAGGTTGCTTTCTCGTTGTGACTAAAACGTAACGACAGTAAATCAGTAATAAAACCTTAAACTCGTGGCAAGTTCATTCACCACCCATTCTTCAGCATATCTCAAACTTTCTGGATAAAGCATTCTTTAGCATTGCTAAATTCTTCTCAAACTGCATGATTCAAATAATCCTAGAAAGAAGCTATTACGGTTAAACCATGTAACGATTCCTTACTTTTCATGATATACAGGGTCGCTAAAAAGTATGGAAAGACGCTGCTCCTGCAAAAACGGTAAGAAATAGACAAATGAAATTTGGGGATCTTAAAGTAGGCATTGTTTGCCATGTTTTGCGAAGCGAGTTAAGGTCACATCTTCAATTGTTTTTTTGTACGGCCGCCATTTAAATTTCCCTAAATGGACCACCCTGTATATGACCCCATATCTCGATAGGGATTTTATCATTTTTGCAGGAGCAGGGTGTTTCCATACTTTTCAATAGGAAAACCCCTGACAAAAGAATAGCGATTATCTCCAAGCGCTTTCAAAGAAGTATAGCAACCCTTATATTATTGGATTTGTCTTGAAAATCTCTATCCAAATATTGGATCATATACCGGGTGTACCATTTAAAAAATCTAATATGGCGGCCGTACAAAAAACAAATGAAGACTTGTTTTTAATTACCTTTGCAAAACATGGAAGAAAATACCTACTTTAAGCTCTCCAATTTTCATTTGTCTATCTCTTACCGTTTCTGCAGAGGTAGCGTGTTTCCATACTTTTTAGCGACTTTGTATATACTTAAATATTTTGAAAATCCCGCCAGAAATTAATTAAATTGGGTTGGTATGAAAACCACAAAAATGATGTAAGTTTGCATCTGTGAACTTATTAAAGTGATTTTCACAAATTATTGTTGAATTTAATATTTGGGTTGTTCATTTATTAAATTGAATTAAGAATTGTGTATTTTTAAGTTTCTTCCACTTAAATTATCTTTTGTAAAGAAATAGAACCTTCTAGATTCTTCGTACTTCTCTTTGCGGAGTAATTTCGAACTACACTTGTATTTCAATATTTCTAGATATTCGTTGTTTTTTAGCATACAAATCTTATTTCTGTTCGAAAATTTTTTAAAATTTCTAATTCAAATTAAAAAACTAAAAAATAAAGGTCGAAAATAATCGATCAGCTTTTTAAATTAATTTTTATAAGTTAAGTCACATTTGTATTTTGAATTCAGCGCGCACCTGGATTACGTTTTTGTATGTTTGTCATCCTTACGTGAGCTCATTGTGTTGTGTGTCTTGCAAGCAATAGCTCCGTATGATTTCTGTATGTCTTTTGTTGATACAACTCACCCTTGAGGTATAAGTTTTAGTGAGAATTTTTTTCGTCGTTAAATTCCATTGAATTATATTGTCGTCGACTATGTATAATTTAGTGTGGACAAGGAGGGCCGTCGGAGTTAAAGTGTAAAACAGGGTCTAGCATCCGAATATCCAAAAAATCAAAAACGCTGGGAGCGAACCAAATAAAATTTGAATAATTTATATTTGGGTTTGGGTTGGTCAGTAATCAGGAAACTTGCTTGAACTGTGAACTTGAAAGAGCAAGCTGGAATTTTCCGTAGACGTAGTCATCCTTCAAGTTGATATCGAATTTAACTATGGCGAGTTAAAATAAAAATTTTATAATTGCACGTACATCAACCTTTTGAAATAATCTGAATTGTAGCTAAGGAGAATACTTGTTCAATAAAAGGTTACAATTCGAAGTTTGATGTAGTTGTTTATATACGTTTTTAAAACTGTAATAAAACGTATTGATTGGTTTTCTATTACTTTAGGCTTTTTTGTGTATTACTAATATACAGTGTGGGATTAAAGTACGGAATATTAAAAAAAAGCGAACTCAACATGTTTTTTTTTTGAAAACGCTGAGGCAGGTCGATTTTGGTTTTTAAAAATACACATTAATATGTGCGATTCACTTTCCGACTTTTATTTGTTTTTTAGTTATGACGTCATCACAAAAAAATTTAAATGACAATATAGATTTTTAGTAGTGGAATCCGATAGTAATTTTTCTTCTCTTTATGATCATGCAAATAAATCCTAAGGTTGCATAACAACAATTCTGAGAAAATTCGAGCTGAACATTTAATGTTGATATTATGGTATCTTGTAATTAAGAGTTTTAACGCCAGACTTTTGGTCCAGAAAATGAGAAAAGAATTACGCGGTGGAAGAAATGATGTGCGAAGTCTGAAGACGGTAATAATTTAATAAACAACTTAGAAATTGCGCTTGAGAATGAACCACTACTTTCGAAAGCCCTAGATGTGTGATAGTTATAGAAAAAGAGACGAAAACTTTAATATATTGCATTGGAAAATGTTACGCTGAAGCAAATAAATAATTTTAAATATTGTGGGACTAAGTTGAACCAAGTCAGGTGTATGGAATGTGAGCTGAATATGAAAATTAACAGCGCAATTAACCCATATTACCCAAGGGGAAGTTTTTTTTAGGGGGAAAGGAGAATATAGTTTTTGAAAGGCAAAAATATGAAAGCATGTAGATCAATGTTGAAACTTGGAAGATAGAAGGTGCAACTTAGGAAACAAAATAAAAAACAAGAAGCAAAAAAAAGGTTCAGCTTTGACTTAGTTTCAAAGATAATAGAAGATAACCATTTACAATGCTCCCAGCATTTAATACGAATGCTGGAAAATTGAGTGATGAAAACACCTTTAGAAATGGGAGATCTAAGGGAATCATGGGACAGCAGTACAGCGGCCACTTTATTGTGCAGAAATGTCAATTGATGAACCGCATAAGAAATGACAAGACAAATCGAAGAAATTCTACCAGGGAGAGCTCCAGCAACTACACTCCAACTCTGGACACCCAAACGGGTAGAAAAAATAAAAGTAATAGTAGAGTAAGTAAAGTAAAGAATACAACACCCAACAAGTTCGATACGCTTGTTTTAAAAAATAGCATTTCTAAACCCTTTAAGAAGCTTTTCACAACAAATCCCAGAATCACGATGTAGAATACACCTACCAGCGAAGCCTGAACTTAAGAAGTCTTTGAACAGTTCAAGAAGTTTAACTCGTGAATTCGATCGATCTGAGAGACCTACCGAACCAAATTTATCCGGAAATTGTAATCATCTTAACAGATTTCGCAACATCTGATAGAGCCTATGAGTTAATCTGTGAAACAAGTTTTGTGTCACTCTAACAATTTATTTGTAAACATGGACTTTTTATCTACATGATTGTGTTTCAAAGTTACTAAAATCAAAAATAAAACTTAGCGTTATGTTTGATATCGAAGGTAACTGTCAGTAGAAAATAACTAGAAAAGTTCAATCAATCTAAAAACCGTATATAGCTTGAAAGGCCAATCTCATTTTTAGTGATGGTTAAACTTTGAGTACGGTCGCACACTTTCAGTTTCATGAGTCAACTTCAAATAAACCAATTCAGTTGCAACTCTTTTTCGTCGAACTCTGAAGGAGTCGTTACTGAATTTGCGAAGTCTGTCTGTATGGCTGTTTGTCTGTATGTATGTCCGCATTTTTTGTCAGATTCTGAAATTTTGACTTCAGATTTGGATTCTACATCAAAAACTAAAAACTACGTGGTATCTTCGTTTTTTGATAACTCTTCGGGAACATTGTCAAAATGGCGACCGAAAATTAAAAAATTTTTAAAAATTTTTTTACTTTAGAATCGTATTCAAATTAAAAAAAGTAAGACAAACGTGTACTTTTAGTATTTTGATATCACCTTGGGAACATGGTCAAAATGGCTGCCGAAGTCTGAAAAAAGTAACAAAATGGAGTTCGTTGTGGTTATGCTTTGCATCCAACAGTACCATCTAAGGTATGAGTGATCAAGTTTTTACATTCATTCGTTTTATTTCCACTTGTGATGGTAGACTGTCTTTTTGCTAGTCTAGTAATGTGTTGGTTTCAGATAAGTCTAAAGTCCAAGATCACTCTGAGGTACTTAACTTGACCTGACATTGTCAGCTCTTCACTATGTTAGGTTGAAGAGCCTAATCTTTTTCTTTTTACTGGTGTAGGGTGCTATTGTTGTTCTCTGGAGTAGTCTCCAGAGAACAACAATAACCCTTACACCTTTTCCCTGATTGTAGCTGTAAGTTTCTTTTGCCGTCTACTATAATGACTATGATATCAGCATACCCTATGGTGCAAAACTCTTGCATGTTGACTTTTCAGCAAATTCCACAGTAGGGCAGAAAACGTTTCCTTCTTGCAAGCATTTACTTGCCACTAGGACCGAATGTATTATTCTGCTTCTGAGCATGAACTCAATTCATCTGCAACAAGTTTCCTCAAGTTCCTTACAGATAGTGGTAATGCTACAAATGAGGTGTTGCTAAAGGTCTTTTCTTATCTAGAGAAGAATTTTTTATTTGCTTAATATCAACAACGACCTGGTCTGAAAATATACATTTAATTGAAAAAAAAGTCACCTTTGCACTTTTTTCGAAAGAGACGTTGTTTTTAAGTAAGACTCTCGGTAAGTAGCTCAAATTGTTATGGAGATATTAAAGAAACAAGGAATTTTTTGTAGAAGGTTAACACCCTGTATTTTGGAAACAAAAGCTAGCCACGGCATGCCATCCCCAGCCAGCCAGCCAGTCAGTCAAAGCCAGTCAACCACATCCAGCGATCTATAACCTGTCAGCCAAGACTAGCCAGCCAGGCACAGACAGTTAATTACAGTTAGCCAGCCACAACTAATCATGATCAACCACTTACACTGCCAGCTAGCCAACTACAAATATAGCTACAGCCAGCTACTGTCAACCAGTCTCTATTACAGCTACAGCCAACCAGCCGATAGTCGTCCATATACAGCCAGTCAACAATAGAACGTTACAACTACTTAGTTTGCCAACCACAGTCAGCCTACCGCAACGTGCCAGATAACAGTCAATCAGCCACAGTCACAATTACGATCGAGATTTCACTCGGAATAAATGGTCTTTTAAAAATCTTTTATTTGCGTAGTTTTGAGCCACTACGTTAAGACTTGTAAGATTGAACCTTGCGCCAAATATTTCACAAAAATCTTTATGACCTCTGCAAAATAGTTACAGTCCAGATGTACAGCAGTGAAGATACTTAAGAGAATCTGTAACGAAAACTTTTTCAACATTACAAATGAGGGCGCTGTTAACCGTATTCTTATAAGAAATGAAACTCAGAACTGCCGCTACTAGACGGCCAAAGAGGCTTCTAAAATTGTTAAAGGATTATATGTTAGTCAAAAGACAATTTTCTGGTTTTGGATCGAGAAAATCTGATTGCTTGTTAGATGATTTAAAAATTCCTGAAATACATTTCTTTTTTGTGTTAAAGAAAGATAATTGTCTGATTGCTAAAAAAGATTTTTTAGTAAAGACTTGGCGTCTTAGATTTGTTACTTTAAAGCCGGCCTATTATTAAAATCATACGTTTTATCACTTCTAGAAATTCCACTACGTGAACGATCGTAGTGGAAAATGAGTATGTAAACATTCTATGTAATGCGTTAGTGTCCTTTGTTTTGAAGGATTAACTTAAAGACGATGTGTTTATATTGCTTAGTACGCATTGTATTAAAGAGAGATAAAACTAGAAAAAATTAAAAGTTAAAAGGTAAAATTTCCTTAAAAAAGTTTCAAGAAATTTCCAGAAAAATATAAAAATATGGTTAACACTGAGAAAAACAACTGATATTCTACCGGTAACAGGCATGTTGAGTATTAGACCTTGTTTCAAGCAACTGTTTGGATTTTTAAAAGAAGGTAACACAATTATCTTGTTACTATGACCTAATCGTTGAGCGAGTGCTTAGTTGAGTAAGGCTAAAAACATGTCGCATCGCCTTTCAGAATGTGATAGAAATAGTTTGTGATCAAAGAAGTGAATAGATAATAATTTTGTGCTAAGTTAAAGGCTGTACATTGTTAAGAAAATTTTAATGTAAAGCTGACATCATTATTTTTTGAACGTAAATTTTACCTGATTATTACAGTAGATAACGTCTTTGGTTTGTTATTTTAATGCAGTAGTCGTTGAATAGTGTTTCTGCATTGATACAGCAAATTGTATTTCATGTATGAAATTAAAGTGGCATATACACAGTTTTCCATAATTAATGCTTTAAAGATTACTCTATAAAATTGGTGGTTGCAGGCTATCAAAGTTTACAGCTAAATGTAACGAATAAAGATCAAAGTAAAGTAAATAAACGCAGCTAGATTGAAATTGAGTTAATTATTTTTGATTTTTAAAAATCAAATAGTTTCTAGCACAAATTCAACTATTAAACAAGCTTGAATAATTAAATAAATAAAACGATTTCAAGTTAGGTATGTTTCAAAATAAGATTGTTTGCTGAAGTCTCGCAAATTTTGTTTTCCAATTTACTTCGTACAAAATGAGAAAGGTGACCCAGAGGAAATAAATTTATTGAATATAGTTGTTTATAGGATTTAACGTTTCATGTGGGAGTGCAGATATGAACAGTAATTGTAAATACGACCTTAGCAGCTCTAGTAAATCTCCAGATGTATAGTATTAGGTTCATAGGGTAAATATTTATAAATGCGTTTGGCGTTTAACTGATACAAACAGGAAAAGAGTTGAAGTAATAAAAAATAAAGCAAATGTAAAAAAAGGCAAGTCAACTTAATTTTAGCAACCTAAAATTATATTCTGGTTTACTTATTTAAAATAAATCAATAAAGTGATTTTGCTAAAAGATAATTAACTGTAATTAACTTCTACAGAACATATAGAACGAAACCCTTCATCTCTTCAGAAATTAATTTATAGTAACAATAAGAAATCTCAAACGTCAAATCTTTATTTTGCACGCAAACCAATAAACAAACCCTGGAAATACCAAGTTCTCACGAAACAATTTGATTCTACGTTTTACAAAGTTTGTGAATCTTTAATTTTAGCTGGGGGATCTGTTGTAATTATCAATAGTTTATTGATCAAGTGGCTAATTTAAACGTATAAATGTAAGTCTCACTCAAGTAGCTCGAAAGCGAACTTGGAGCGGTTGCTGATTTTGTACCTGTCTCAAAAGGGATGCTAAAAATTTTTGAACTCCATCTTTCACTACAAAAAAAACAATTTTCATTGTCGGGTCATGGTGGAAAATACTGGTGTTATTACTATATTTCACTAGAAAAGAAATTTGCAGGCATGCTTACTGTTGAACAAATGATCTTCATTTCGTCTAAAATATTCTGAAACATCCTGAATAGAATCTTGGTTGTCTTAACGCTATTCCATAAAATGTATAGCGCACTGTTTTGGAAGGGATGCAGGTTTCTATTAAGGGGCTTGAAATTATAATCAAAATTAAAAATTAATACGATATTCATTTATAAATAAAATTTAAGCAGAGAATTTAAATGCAGCTGCAGTAATTTTAATAAAGTGAGAAAACTTAATTTAGTTGAAAAACTTTGTTCCTCCAAAAATTATGAATAGAACTTGTTTTATTTCAAGTTTATTCATCCGATATTTAATTACTAAAGTTTTTAAATTCTATTTGGAGCGCTTTATATTACCTGCGTACTATTTAATACTTTGTATGTCTTATAATTATTCCGTTCCGATGCAACTGTATTTTACATTTTCCTTTTAGATTTGGAATTTAGTGTCGCAGTTCGTTATTTTCTCATAACTAATCGGATTGCAATTTGTACACGATGCCAAATGTTCCAACTACACATCTGGAAACAGGAAAATGTAAAAGCGCATCAGGTTGGTAGAGATATGTAACGGTAAAACTTTGTCTCTGTACTGTGACCACATTACCTGTTAATGCTCCTGTGTATATTAATGTATTACATAAAATGCATTTGTCGGATACTATTACTTTGTTGAAAAGGGTATGTAGCTCTATTATGTTAGGCAACAGCAAACATACGAATATTTTAAAAAAGAACTAAAAAGTAACTAGTAGCATATAAGCGCAAATAATCAAATTATGATTTTTCAGATTTAATGAGTAAGTATACACCCACGTTACTTCTTTCTTATTACCACGTACGAGGGCGGTCTGAAAAGTTTCCGACCTCAACGTGAAGATGGCAGCACTGGTAAATAAAAGTTACTGAATTTCGTTGTTCTTCTGTTGACAGTTACTCACCAAAGTTTCAGCCATTTTGGACGCGCAGTTTTTATGTAACAGTCGTTTGAGTGAGTTGATGTGAGTTTTTTTGTGAAAATGGACAAAATCGAGTATCGAGCTGTCATTAAATATTTGTTTTTGAAAGGCAATACGCCTTCGCAAATAAAAGATGAGTTGGATTCTGTGTATGGGGACTCTGCACCATCATTTACCACAGTGAAATTTTGGGCTGCTGAATTTAAACGTGGCCGTAAGAGCTTGGGAGACGATGAACGTTCGGGACGTCCAAAGACTGCAACTACCGACGAAAACATCGCCAAGGTTCACCAAATGGTGCTAGACGACCGCCGAATAATAAATCCGAGTTTTGGCGTCGATTAATTACTCTAGATGAAACTTGGATACACCATTATACGCCCGAAACAAAAATACAGTCCAAACAGTGGACTGCAAAGGGGGAACCGGCTCCAAAAAAAGCAAAAACTGTTTTTTCGGCTGGGAAAGTGATGGCGACTGTTTTTTGGGATAGTCATGGAGTTATTTTAATCGATTATCTTCAAAAAGGAAAAACCATTACAGGAGTATACTATGCATCATTACTTGACAAGCTGAAGGCAGAACTTGCGAAAAAACGGCCACATTTGCAGAAAAAGGAAATCCTGTTTCACCAAGACAACGCACCGTCTCACACCTCAACGGTTGCCATGGCGAAAATCCACGAATTACGGTTTGAACTGCTTGACCATCCGCCTTACTCATCAGATCTAGCCCCAAGCGACTTCTTTTTGTTCCCTCATCTAAAAATTGCTCTCGGAGGACAAAGATGTTCGTCAAATGAAGAGGCAATCACCTTCGTGAACAATTATTTTGCAGAGAAAAATGCCGAGTACTATTTGGACGGGTTACAGAGATGGGAGCATCGCTGGGAGAAGTGTGTAGAGTTACAAGGAGACTATGTTGAAAAATAAAAAAAAATTTTCAGAAAAAATGTCTTGTATCTTTGTTAGGTCAGAAACTTTTCAGATCACCCTCGTATTTCCTTCAAAATGTAATAATATTTGTAAATCTAAATTTTTTTTACGATTTCAAGCTAAAACTAACAACATAAATTATATAGTAAAGGTGACCTTACAATGAATGATAAGTCTAGAAGAAAAATGGAAAAACAAATTACAGGCCGTAGAAATAAGACACATAACTCAAGATTTGAAAATTTCCTTTTTTCGTTTGATCAAAATTTATTTAGATGTTCGGTTCTAAAAGCCTTTTCCGAACGATGCTATATCCATTTTGAGTGGGTCGTTGTTAATCCACAAAATGACAAATTGTATACGAAATTGACGCTGACTATAACCGATTCCAATCTGCTGCTCTGTCGAAGCAAATCGCACCCCACCTTCGCCGTAATTTAATAACTTCATCTGATTCGCGACGACCCACCCGAAACGGTTCACTGACTGGGTCGCCTCATATAAATAAAAATTATCTGTTAGATTTCGAACAAAATCGACGTTGACACGAGACAGTTCGATATTACTTTTGGAATCAAATTCAACGTCCTGACGGATTCAATAGCATTATTTTGCGGAGATTTACGACTTTTGCGATTTATCAAACAATCAATGTGTGTACTGGTGTGAGATTTTTATTTTCAGAGTATTTAAAAATTCGTAATAGAAACAAGGAGAGAGAGATTTTAATAAAACCCTTTTTCCTAAAGATAATTTTACTTTTCCAATAAGTGTTTTTGCTTTGATTTACAGGACTAGCTTATTGTGTTATTCTTCTTGTACTTGAATTGAATGCAATTTAAAATTGTTTCGTTTATTAAATAGTATATGAAAGTCCATCATATATTAGTTATACAACTTATAAAGGTTAAAATTGAAAAAGTATTTAGTCAAAAGGTATGTGTTTTGATGTCGTTCAGTAGAGCGTACCGATACGCTTTCAACTATCTATCTCAACCTTTACATTAAAGTAGGGTTTCTGAAATTCTTTTAAATTCCCTTTTCCAGGTTGTAATATAAATATTTGTTTTAAAAACAGAAAATGTTTTTTCTTATAATATTTTTTCTGTAGTATTTTGTAAAATAACAAACAGTAAAAATTCAAAGTGAAATTTAAATGAAACGAAATTCGGCCCTAATTCACATTTGCTAAGTAACAGTTAAAAGTGTAAACTGCACGGTGCTGTTCAAATAATGCAGTTTGTTGTTAATTAACTTGTTAACTTTTTGAAACCATTCCGAGATTATTACATCCACCCTGGTAATAATCGGAAAAAGCTAAGAGCGTTTCCACTTGTGTAATGGATACTTACCTTTTAGTTAAATTATTATGACCAGTGCTTCACCCTTTTTCAAAACATAAATTGGGTGAATTTATGTTAACAGCGTAACGTTATAATCATAAACAAAATTATTCTACCACGATAAATCAAATCTTTATAATGCGGAGAAAGAAATAAATTCAATATTGGTGAATTGATAAAACACACGGAATAATTAAAACACAAAAAATATTTCCAAGGCGATTCTAGTTTTTGGTAAGCCTTAGAAAATGGTATAGCCTTAAACGGTAACTGTTTCATATATTTATAGGCGGAGACTTCAGACTAGATTTGACTCAGATTTACGATATAGTCACCTGAAAGTTACCTCAAAAATTTTAATTTTAAAACTTAACAAATTGGTGGTACGGTGAGTCGTTACACTAAACCTTTTAAATAACCTTGATCTAACAAATCCTGATAAATCGGTTTGTAGTCCAGGCATCCTATCTTCAAAACCAGCTCTACAATGAATCAGCTCTCATGATTTAAAGTAATCAGGCTTGTCCAATAAGTAGGGAGACTAACTTTTGGTTAACATTGTTATAATCAGTTTAAGACACACACTCTAGTTACAATGTGTAATTCTTTAAATAATCTTTTTACTAATAGTATATGACAATAATTAACTTACTAATCAGCAGTTGTCAAAATGTCGCAGAAAGAAAGAGGAACACTTTCAAAACGCATTATCCAAATCTACAAAAATATTGCAAATCACAATAAGTTTAAAACTTCTTATTACTTCTAAAACAAGTAAATTCCGAAATCAATCATATACAAACTTATGCCAAGATATGATACTTTAAGATGAGATAACTACAAAAAGATTTCTAACCGTCCATTGTCTGTGAGCACCACTCATAACGTTAAGAAAGTCGAGTACATTTTTAGGAAATGTTATACCACGGATGAAATCATGACTGGTGAAGAGTATTTGAAAAATGTGTTAAGGTTGGATTTAGTCGTTTCATATTAAAGAATAAAAATCGCAAAGTACTTTTATAACCGAACATGCCTACTATTTATTATAGCAAAAAGGCTAATGATTACTTGCAACAACAAGCAATTACTTTTACATCAAAATTTGGAAATGATTTTAATGTTTCTAAAGTGAAGGCTATCGGACGATTTTGGGCCCTACGCAAAAAGAAATATTCAAAACGTGCTGTTACGTTGAAAAATCTTTCTAAGAGTACTCAAAATAATTTTGGGAGAAGTTATCAAAAGTAATGGAAATGAGGTTATGAGCACAGCTTTAAACATTTTGGGAAGAAGAAGAATAGCAAGAAGTTGATGGAGCAAATACTATATAAATCTAATATTAGTAATTGTAATAAATAAAATAATCTATTAATAGAAATTAAGTTAATAAAATTTATATGAAAAAAAACTGTGTTTTAATAGAGTCTCCCTACTTATTGGACAAGCCTTAGTTTCAAAGTAAATGTTTTACTAATAGCTGGTTTGAGCTACCCCAAAGTTGCTAGATTACATCCAGAATGCCCACTTGGCGAAATAATCAGAATAAAAAATTTTCTTAGAAGAACTACAAATATTATTTGAAAGGTACTTCAACATCCAAGAGGACCATGGAAAACACGCCAGTCTACTGATCGTGAGTGAAATCACGCGATTATATTTAGTGTCTTGATACAGCGCTTGACAAGGTAATTAACAGATGCGGAGTAGAAGAGTCCGTACGTCTGTGATAATAAACCATGAATAATCGAAACGAATGATATAGACGGAATCTGAAAAGGAACTACTAATACAACGTTCTACTTTGATTAAGAGATAGTACTCACTATATTAAGGAGATTGATAGCAGTCTAACACAATAAATTTGGGTAAATACAGACATACCTTCAAGAGGGATGACGGTTTAAAGGAAACCTTGAAACTTTTATGTAAAGTGTCATTCGCTTGCTAAACTGAACAAAATGTTCAGGCTGATAATACAAGGGCGGTTCAGTAAATACCCGTGTTTGACGACAGAAGGCGTTCCTGAGGGAAGTTGGTGTTATCATCGTGTGCTGCCATCTATCAAACGACGGTATAACAAATTGCAGACAGATTGATAGGTTAGTTTGGATTTGACAGCCATTTGAGTAAGACGTGTTTCGTAATTTTAGCTAAGATGGAAAAAGAGCAGTATTGTTCGGTAATTCGCTTTCTGTTTTTGGATGGGAAAAAATGCGAGGAGATAAAAGCAAAGTTGGATGCTGTTTATGGGGACACTTCGCCATCTATGACCACAGTTAGATATTGGTTCAACGAATTTAAACGTGGGCGAACATCCGTTTTTGATGAGGAGCGACCAGGACGCCCGGCAGACGTGGTTATTGAGGAAATCATTCAAAAAGTCCACGACATGATTCTCGCTGATCGACGAACGAAAGTGCGTGAAGTAGCAGAGGCCGTAGGTGTGTCGACCGGAACGGCAATTAATATTTTACATGATAAGTTGGCGATGAAAAAATTGTCGGCGCGATGGGTGCCGCGATTGCTAACGGTGGACAACAAGCGGATGCGGCTGTTAACTTCGAAGCAGTGTTTGGAGCAATTTAAGCGAAATCCGAAGGAGTTTTTTGCGTCGAGTTGTCACCGTTGATGAAACCTGGATTCATCATTACACACCAGAAACTAAGCAACAATCAAAACAATGGATTTCTCCCGGTGAATCTGCTCCAAAGAAGGCGAAGATGGTTCCATTGGCCGGAAAGGTCATGGCGACGATTTTTTGGGATGCGAACGGCGTCATCCTCATGGATCTTTTAGAAAAAGGAAGAACGATCACTGGACAATACTACAGTGAGTTATTAGACAGCTTCGACAAAAAATTGACGGAGACACGGCCGCATTTGGCGAAAAAGAAGGTGCTGTTTCACCACGATAACGCACCAGCACATTCATCCGGAGTTGTCGCCGCCAAACTGCATGAATTGCGTTATGAATTGCTGCCGCACCCCCCATATTCACCCGATCTGGCTCCCTGCGACTTTTTCTCGTTTCCGAACATGAAGAAATGTCTCGCGGGAAAAGAATTTAGCTCAAACGAGGAAGGAGTTCGACAAATCCTATTTTTTTGGAGGGGTTAAAAAAATGGCAGGAACGTTGGGAGAAGTGTATATTTCTAAAAGGAGACTATGTTGAAAAATAAAAAAACAATTTTTGAAAAAAAATGTGTCTTCATTTCTAAAACGGGTACTTATTAAACCGCCCTCGTATATACAAAATAAGCTGGGATTTAAGTATCTCAGATCAGTCGCAATAGTCTTTGGTCAAGCTGACAAACCTGATACTGAAAGATACCTTTGCCTAGAATTGTCATATCACTCGTAAATTCTATTTGGCCAACAGTGCTTAAAGCATGTTCTAATCATAGTCTCATCAAGTTTGTTAAAGAGTGACAGCTTCTACTTGAAGTTTTATAACACATAAGAGATACAATTTATCAAGCTGCAAATACATACTATCCACTTAAACTAACTGAACAGAAAACGCAAATATAAAGATGCTCTTTGGCATCTTGTACATAACTAAGAATGCCATCCAGCAAAAGAAATGCTATTTGAAAGTCTAATAATGTGTTGTAATGGCAATCTTCAATATATCCATTATGTGAACTGTTTATGAATCTTCACTAAATCAAGTTTCGCGCATTCGAACACCTGAGCGCAGTCAAGAATGTAACAGAATAGACATCTATTCAAAATAGTTTTTCAGTCTAAGCTGCAAATTGACAAACTGCAACTTTTTTTAGTCTGTCTTGAGTCTATCAAAAACCAAAAAGATTTGACACATGGTGACCAGCATAGTGTGACTGGCTCATTGTTGTGTTTATGTAGTGAAAATGAAAAGTGTTATAGCAATTACCTGAAGGCGTTTTCCTGGAGCGAATAAGTATCAGGGAATTTTTACTTACTGTGTACGATCGAGCCATTCACTGTAAAATGTTTACCTCTTAAGACTAAGCAAATGATTACAATGAAATTATAGTGGTTGCAAAATTATGCGAGTAGATTAAATCAAGTTCGAATCTTATTATCTTTGTGTATTAAAAATAAAACACACCTGTCTCACTAGAATGCATACAGAACTTTTGGTAGAATCGAAACAATTTACCTCAGTCTATAAACATTTTGATGAATGTAAATCAACTACTAAGGATTAAGGTTGCTTCCTAGAACCTACTTGACGAAAAAAGACTCTATATACTGTACGGAGGTACAGAAGCAATGATGTAACGGAGAAATGCTGAAAAGAAGGCTTAATTCCCGTGTAAGTCATAAATCGGAAGATGTTCAATCCCGTAGCTTGAAGTCAAAGATGTGAGGGGGGTTCCAAGATAGTAAATAACCCAAGTAATTATGTTCATACCTGAACCTAAAGCTTGAATTTCAACTAGAAAGCCTAGAAGAAATACCTATAGAGCGCCCAGGAAACAGCAACACTAAACGATGTAATTCGTCGACCTGTCCCCACATCGACAAACACCCTGTATATAGCGGTCCACTCCATGAACTCCCAGTATATGCAAACTTAAAATTGTATTTTGATGTCAAAATACATTCTCAACTTACCCGAAAGAGCTTACATCGATCGACTCCATAAATAACATAAAAAACATAACGTAATAATATCATAACATGTAATAAACTCACAAGATTTGAAACACTTTATTGGCCTTTTTCACAATTCACATAGCTTTTAATTTAGAACGGGGAAGAGTGTACCTTCCACATCAAATAACGACAGAAACGAAACAATTGCAACAAAACAAATAACTAAGTTCTTTGCATTAACGAAGGGCTTCCCAAAAAAACGACAACAAGCCTTCGCCCGGTTTGCTACAACCACACGATCCCGCCGAAACGGGCATTAGGTATGCTTTGATACTGAAGTCATAAAACGAAACGAAAATGTATATCAGAAAAATGCTTTCCACCACTCGTGAATCCTAATTTATCTGATCTGACCAAGGCGGTCGTTCCGTGTTTCCAAAACCAGCCCTCAGAAATACGAGGGTCGTTTGAAAAGTCCGTGCAAAGTCAGAGAAATGGCACTACTGGCGCATATCGAGGTTATGTTTAGTTAGTAGCATTTCTTGGAAAAACACACATCAAGTTTCAGCCAGATCGGTCTATTTCTTTGTGTTTGGCATTCGTTTGAATCGAGGAAGTCGAATGATTTTCAAAAAATGGACGAAAAAGAATTTCGTGTGTTGGTTAAACATTACTTTATGAAAGGCAAAACGCCTCCGGAGACTAACGAGAAGCTTGATAAACATTATGGTGACTTTGCACCTTCGATTAGAACAGTTTATAAGTGGTTTCAAAATCTTCGGAGTGGCCATATGGGCACAAGTGACGCTGAACGTTCTGGACGCCCTGTTGAGGTTACTACTCCAGAAATCATTGATAAAATCCATGATATGGTGATGGATGACAGAAGAGTGAAGGTGCGTGAGATTGCTAGTGCTGTAAGCATCTCGAATGAACGGGTACAAAATATTTTGCATCAACATTTAGACATGACAAAGCTATCCCCAAGATGAGTGCCGCGATTGCTCACGCTTGACCAAAAACGAAATCGTGTAAAGTGTTGCAAGGACGGTTTGCAGTTGTTCCAGAAGAATCGGCAGGACTTTAAACGTCGTTTCGTCACTGTAGATGAAACATGGATACATCACTACACTCCTGAGACCAAAGAACAATCTAAATAATGGGTTACCAAGGGGGAATCTGCGCCAAAAAAGGTGAAGACCGTTCCTTCGGCCGGAAAGATTATGGCGACTGTCTTTTGGGATTCGCAAGGAATAATCCTCATCGACTATCTGGAAAAGGGTAAAACTATTACAGGTGCAGATTATTCATCGTTATTGGACCGTTTAAAAACCGAGCTGCAAGAAAAACGCCCACGATTGGCCCACAAAAAAGTCCTTTTCCATCACGACAACGCACCAGCTCACGCCTCAGCAGTTGTGGTCGCAAAATTAATGGAAATAGGGTTCCAACTCGTTTCACAGCCCCCCCTATTCTCCAGACTTGGCTCCCTCGGACTACTATTTGTTCCCCAATTTGAAGAAATATCTGGCGGGAAAAAGATTTTATTCAAACGAGGACGTGATTGCATAAACGAATGGCTATTTTTCAGACTTGGACAAATCCTATTATTCAGAAGGGATCAACAAACTAGAGCAGCGTTGGACGAAGTGTATAAGCCTAAAAGGAGACTATGTTGAAAAATAGAAAAGGTTTACCCCAAACAATTAAGTAGTTTTTATTTTTGCACGGACTTTTCAAACGACCCTCGTACACACGGTGCAAAAACTTAAAAGGGCAAATTCACGGCGAATTAACTGGTGTTAACAGACAAGCCGTGGCGGGCGCTGGGCTCACGGCCCAAGCGAATCCACTAAACGCTAAACTTGAACTCCTCGAACGACACTTTACGCATACGCGTCTCACAGAAAACCACAAGTCAGAGGCACACTGCAACAAGAAATAAAACACAGAAGGTAAATTGAAAATGGCAATGTACCAGACGTTATTTTTTTTAATGTAAAGCGACCTTTCATCTAGACATGAACCTGCACAAGCAGAAACCCGAATGTAAACAAAAATTCCTTGAAATGATAATAACATAGAAATATACTAAAGGTCCATGAGCAGTCTCAAACTAAAATAGAGCACGTTTTGACGATAAAACGACAGGAATTATATATCAAATTATATAAATAAAGCCTAAATAAAACGTTCTCACAGCGAAGAAATAATTTCACCAATAATGAAAAAAACATAAAACAATTTGTTAAATACATTTTAATTTTAATATGTTGTCTTTGAACTAAACTTAAAACAGAGTTCGGATAAGTATGCAACTTTAGAAAATGACATTACAATGAATCCGCAAGAATATTTGGTGCTTATTTACTTATTCTTCTTACCAAAGCACTCTGATGCTATTAGTACGTATGTTATAAGAGTAATACAGTAAAACCACAAATCTGAAAGTAGGCACAATGCACAAGTCATTTTCTCGTTCATTTCAAATTTTCAAATTGAATAACAGCTGTATATTCAAATAAATAGATATGTGAGTAATTTAATTTAAGACATTTAATTTTATTTTCTTGACTACTTTGATAAGACAAATAAGTATATACTTTTATATTGCTTTGGAAACAGAAAAGATGTGCGAGAGACACCTACGACTGCAAGAAGCTCTTACTGATACTGATATCATTATATTAAAAAGGTGCAAAAGGCCAAACGAAACCGTGCAGGTACTTATATAGACTACCACAAAACTTATAACACAGTTTTACCTACATGGTTACAGTGCATTGTGGAAAAGTAGGAAACTGAATTAAGTTCAGTATAATTTTGCTTAGCTTCGTATCCATCATCAACGCAGCTCAATCAAAATAAAGCTGCATTTATATTAAAGCCAGTAAAAACCTAAACATAAAGAATCCACCTTTTATGCTTGGACAACCCGAAGCTTATTCCTAAATCAATAGCTAGATCATCTCTTTACTAGAAAACACTGAAATGTTCAGCAACGATAAAAGAGTGGCATTTGGAATATTTAGATGTGCAGCTAAATGTAAACATATTTAATGAAATAAATCATAAAAAGAGCTCATGACTATGTCATACTGTATGCATTCACTAAAAGGCTCTACATCTAAAGGGCAAAAGGTGGTTTTCAATTAGAAAGTCCTATAGTGATGTGTGTGGAACAAAGAAGTTACAGAGCTATTTCAACCACACCGTAATTAAAGCAACAGCAAATGCCGATACCAAACTTAATTACTTCATTAAATATGGAAGAAGCGTTACGAAAATTCCGAGTTCCAATATTGCAGAACGAACTGACATTTAGAAATTTAAGGTCTTTACATACAGAAAATATATTAATTGCTTGTGGAAATGTAGGCTTTGAGATGTTAATATATTGGCTGAAAGTAGGATACCTCAAACCAGACTAATTGCAATTCAAGACTATGTAATTGGTACTAATAGCTAACAAGAACTGCGTGAGCAAAACAAGTAATGAATGTTGAACGAAAATACAGATTATTTTGCATGGCATAATCAAGCAGTGAAAACAATACATCGACGTTTTATTAGAGACAGAAGTACAACCGTACTACAAATAGTTACATACGAGGGTGGACTGAAAAGTTTCCGACCTCAACGTGAAAATGGCAGCACTCGTAAATAAAAGCTACTGAATTTCGTTGTTTATCTGTTGACAGTTACTCCAAAGTTTCAGCCATTTTGGACGCGCAGTTTTTATGTAACAGTGAGTTGATGTGAGTGTTTTTGTAAAAATGGACAAAATCGAGTATCGAGCTGTCATTAAATATTTGTTTTTGAAAGGTAATACGCCTTCGCAAATCAAAGAGGAGTTGGATTCTGTGTATGGGGACTCTGCACCATCATTTACCACAGTGAAATTTTGGGCTGCTGAATTTAAACGTGGCCGTAAGAGCTTGGGAGACGATGAACGTTCGGGACGTCCAAAAACTGCAACTACCGACGAAAACATCGCCAAAGTTCACCAAATGGTGCTAGACGACCGCCGAATTAAAGTGAGAGAGATAGCAGAGGTTATGAACATGTCAAAAAAACTGTTTTTTCGGCTGGGAAAGTGATGACGACTGTTTTTTGGGATAGTCATGAAGTTATTTTAATTGATTATCTTTAAAAAGGAAAAACCATTACAGGAGCATACTATGCATCATTACTTGACAAGCTGAAGGCAGAACTTGCAAAAAAACGGCCACATTTGCAGAAAAGGAAAATTTTATTTCACCAAGACAACGCACCGTCTCACACCTCAGCGGTTGCCATGGCGAAAATCCACGAATTACGGTTTGAACTGTTTGACCATCCACCTTACTCACCAGATCTAGCCCCAAGCAACTTCTTTTTGTTCCCTTATCTAAAAATTGCGCTCGGGGGACAAAGATTTTCGTCAAATGAAGAGGCAATCACCTTCGTGAACAATTATTTTGCAGAGAAAAATGCCGAGTACTATTTGGACGGGTTACAGAGATGGGAGCATTGCTGGGAGAAGTGTGTAGAGTTACAAGGAGACTATGTTAAAAAATAAAAAAAAAATTTCAGAAAAAATGTCTTGTATCTTTGTTAGGACGGAAACTTTTCAGACCACCCTCGTATATCATTCTATCCGCAAGTACTCGAAAACGACAACTACACTTTGTACTGAGATAGACTGGTCATCATGGATAAAACCGCTGATATAACAGACCGAATATAATTTTGAAATAGAAATAAAACGTATCTGGCACCTTACTAGTGTTGTAGTAACACCAATAATAATATCTACAACATTACGCCCAAGATAAAAATTTCAAAAGCAACAAATTGGAAAATGAAAGTGAAACGGCAGCAGACACCTCTTGACACTCTTAGTTACTTCTAGTAGTGTTTGCTTCCTGCTTTCAGAGTACCACTCGGGATGGAAACTATTTAGCTGCTGCTGTTCTAGCGTTTTATTAAGATAGAATGGTAAGTAAAGTTACACAACCTTTTATAAAATAATCCGTAAAAGTTAGCATTTTGAAATACTAAATATAGTAAGTCTGCCTCGGCTTTCGGTAGAGCTGCTCGTTATCAGAGAACCGCACCGAGTGAACTGTGTAGACAATCAGTATTAACAACGAAGAATTTTCTAAAGGTCGAAAATGTTTAAGAAGATTGTCCTAAAAGATAGTTCGTTAAATAAAGCAAAGCATATCTTGTAGTACTTTCACACATTTAATTTCAGAAACATACGCATAGAATAGAACATTTTGAAAATTAGTCTTGCTGATTTAGTTTCAAAGTTATGGCTTTCTTACTTGGCATACTGTAACGTTCAATTTTTGTTTCCGTTACATGTGTGGTATTAAATCGGTGCTGCCGGTGTGATCTTGTACTTTTTTGTTGGTCTTCTCTCGTTGAAGAGGTTTTCTTGGTACTTGTCATGAGTTCACACAGATACGTTGTTTATTTTTTTGCTAGCTTCTAAATTTTGGATTCAATTGGGTTGACAAACTTTTAACTTTTAATCATTTAAGCAAGCGATACTCAGGGTTTAATTGTTTTCAAAGTCAAGTTAATTTTTTTATTGCAGGATTTTCGAACTCGAGTAGCTGTTCGTTGGTATTTCTGATTGATTTAAGCTTAAACTTATGATCTAGAAAGCAATGTGGACACTGTTATGTCATCTTAGTAGGCTTTATAATTTCTAACTAAGATTTCTCTGTGATTTCTGATAAATTAAGTTTCTTGCTTCCTTGTGTGTAGAATAACTAGTTGACCAGGTCTTGTAGTTAATGCTAGTTACCATCATCTTCCTATTTTTCTTGCTGACTGGTTGACTGATTAAATTCTAACAAAAATTTTTTTATTTTGTTTTAAGCGTTTCAAATCTTCCCTGTCGAGTTTACGTTTTGATACTCGGATTAGTTGAGCGAGTAGATTGCGGCGGTGATTCTTTCCTACCAAAGCCAATTGATTTGAGATAAAGTATCAACACTAAACAAAAGACAAACGCAGATGGAGCTCAACAATGATTTTTTCTCCGCCAAAGACGCTGTTAATCTACGTTAAATGTGACAAGTTTATATGTTTGTTTATAAGTTTTAGGTTAGTAAAACTTAAATTTTAGAAAAGTACTTATGTATGCCTTGTTGCGTATTCTTTATTTTTTGCAAAGTTTGTATGAGGAAGTGTATATTTTCTATTTCATCTGTCATGTAATTTGTATGATCAGAACAGAAATAAGTAAAGTTTCTGAAAACACGTTTAATGTGTAACAACAAGTCATTAATAATTATTTTTATCTAAAATTTTAATTTTAATAACTTTAAGCTTATAAACAAACGTTTGAACTTGTCAAATTTAACCTAGAACAACAGCGCCTCCACCGGAGAGAAATTCGTTATTGAGCTCCAGTTGCAATCGCCTTTTGTTTGATGTCTGTACTTTATCTCACATCAACTGGCTTTGTTTTCTACAAGACAGGGCAGACCCTTTGTTGCCGGTGAACCTGCTGTCGGGCTTTTGTATTTGTCGTAAAGAATGAAGTTTTTTTGTGTGAAAGCCCTACAGATAGCGGTAAGTTTTTCCTTCTCCCTGGTTTTTCAATGTTGGTATTGATGGGTTTTTTTGTATTTAGCTTCTTGGAAGCGAAGATCAAGGAACCGTCTTTGTTAGATTTTTTTTGAAGCTTTTGGAATTATGAGATTCTGCCTGTAATTTATTATTCATTCAACACCTCGCAACAATTGTATTATCTATGGGTCTAATTGATATAGACGAGTCGTACAGAAAACGGTCCATCAAAGCCAAAAAATCCATCCGGTTAGGGATTCTAAATACTTACATATGCTTCCAGGGTTGCCTTATAATTCTTTAAAATCGCGAATATGAAAATTCTCACCTGCTAAGTCTGCATATGGATACAAATTCGCCTTCTGTTAATTAAGATATATTTGAACTATCTTTGAAATTATTGGTATTGCTGATTGTTAATTTTTTATTTCTGTTTCTTATAACTTTTTTTCTTACTAATTATTATTTAATTAAATTTGAAACACAGATTTGGAAGTTTGTACTGCTGGTTCCGTCTTTGCGTGCAGATCTGCATAACAGCGAGGAAGTCGTGGTAAGTTTTTTTATTTTTTCAATTCCCGATTCTGTGTATTTGTTGTTTATATAGAACCTTAACTATTTTTGGTTTGGGTTCATTTATATAATTATTAAAGATTTTATTAGTGGTCAGGTAATTAACCATAATAAAAAATTGTTTTTTTATTTTATATTTCACGGGTAAATTTTCGAATTTTTTAATATTATTATTTGTGCAGAGCTTATGATTATGACTTTTCTAAATTTTCTCACTTTGCATTTACCTCAGAGTATAGGAGTGTTTATGGTTGATAAGACCTTTAACATTTTCTTAAAAATTTTTATTATGGTTGTAAATGCCTTTATACTTTATAAAGTGATATTATTTAAGTACTTTATTGTGTTAAATTTTATATTACAATTTTTTGCTATGATATTATTTTTGCTTGATTTTATTTTGCTCGTTGTACCTTGACTTACGTATTTGAACTTTTGTGTTTTTTTAATATTAACTATCTTTTATGTGTTTTATTGTATGTATAATCTTCTTGCCCTCGCTCAAGGCCACTCACTAAGTTTCGCCGGCCATAGATCAAAGCGTCTTAACTATTTAACTAGAATTAATTATCTTGTAACGCATGGTTACGTTTCAATACTCATGTAGATTTCTTAAACTCAGTTTAGTTGATTTTTTGAGTTAGGGCCTTTTTGCTTTATGTACTGACTTTATGGTATAACTGCATGAAACAGTTAAATCTATTAGCTGCAGCTACTGTTTGTACGCTACCACCAAATAAATCACACGAAATAAAAGTAAATTTAGACAATTTTTAATAAAGCTTAACATTTGTGCTGTCGACTACGTTATTTGATTTTATCAAGATTACATATTACACAGTAAATTGAAGGCAGTGGACAGTATTGTTATTGATATGCGTATTCTCAAAGTTAAACCCGATGTGGTTTCAACAGGATTATCACGTCATGTCAATTGCTTGAACACGGTTTCAGTCACAAAGCAGGTCTTTAGATGTAATTAATTGCCATCCGAAACAATAAACCGATATTTTTTATTTTAGATTAGTAACAATAACAGCAATATGATGAACTTTCGTGTTTTTTTGCAACGAACGATGTATCTCCCTGAAGCCCATTTTTGTGTGATTTATTTAAATAATATTGCTAAAGCTTTATACTTAATTGCATCGTTTTCTGTATTTGGATTGTTAAATTTATATAATACACAAATAATTTAGAACGATTCAGTAATTATAATCGACAGACTTTTGTTAAGTATGCGAATTTCTGAAAATCAAAGCAAAAAGTGGGATCGATGCGCTACTCATACATTAGTAAAGTAAATATATACAGGGTGGCATTTTAAAAAGTTTCAGGGCCGTATTTTTCTTTAAATAAGAAATATCAGAAAATACTCTAAACGGTTTCGGAAGTATGCAGGGGAAACCAATGTGATCTCACAAATATGGCGCCACCAACCAACCTCCCGCCACCACAACTTTGAAATATTTAATGGCAACCCCCCACTTACGACACATCATAAGAAAGCTTTTGAAATATGCTTTGATATCATATAAAGACCAATTTGGATAACATATTCATAATTTATTTAACAGTAAAGTGATCAGATACGCAATTTATGTGATCAGCTGATGCTAGAATGAAGTCTTTATTAATATTCAATTATTCTTTATTGCTGATCGTGATCATACTCATACAAAGAGCTGATATGAAAATTGCCTTTAACTGTATCTGTGATTTTTAATTTAAGTGTGGCCATTCTCCATATTTCTTGGTGATTTTGAAGGGTTCTATGTATGTGCATAGACACTTACTATTCTTAAATTTCGCACCAATACCAAATTTCTCATTTCAAAATTAGTGACTTTTTTTAACCTTTTATCACTTTTTCCCTGACACTTCAGCATGATGATTCTCCATTCTCTTTTTAACCAATAGTAGCAAATTTTTGAATTGTCCTGAATCAAAATAATTTGTTGACTGCTAAGATTCTTCCTTTTTAATAAATAAATATGTTGGAGAACAGCCCATAATGATGCTTGGTGCGTTGTTTATAAGTTTTTTCACCAGCGCAAGATAAATACACAGTCCATCTCGCGTGTCTGTCGTCACCCCTTGTATGTATCTTTCAGCGGCATTACTTTGCGGATGTAGTTTATGGCACCGTTTTGTTGATTCCAATAATTTTGAAATCGTTTACTGTATGGTAATGTTTGCAGAGTAGCATTTCACGTATTTTGGAAATACATCAACAACTGGTTACTAAATTCGAAATAAAATCTACAGCAATTAGTAATTTTAAGGATTTCACTACTAGATTAAGTTTTGTTAAGCTGTAATAGGTATAGTCTTTATTTTTATAAAGAAGACGGTGCGTGAAAGAAATCAAAATAAGTACAAATCTTGTAATCAACCATACAATGTCGACACTACGTATTGCTTAAGTTTAAAAATGTGCTCAACATATTTGTAAATGCAATAAAATCCAGTTTTAAATAAACTAGAAAAGATCTTTTTGAATAACAAATTAGAGACACTAATATATTGCATTCTTTTTAAATTATAAAGATTTTAACTGCTATTATAAAAATTAGTTTATATTTCAATAAACCGTTCTACCTGATGTACGTAAGCTTAATGGAGATTAAATTTTTGAATTTACAATATTTTTAGTATATTATTATATCCGTATGTTAAAATTCCCGCGAGAGATATTCTAGATAATGAGCTTTTTATTATACATTCTAAAGCATAAAGATTATATCTCTTTTTGTCATTTGCTTAATGGCACAACTTCAAGAAAAATACATTTCTCCGAGTAAATAAACAAAAATAACATCTAACATTAAAAAGAAACGCATCAATTAAAAAAAGCAACCATTTATTTTCCTCAAAGTAACTAGCTTAAACTTTACGAATGATAATCTATGTCGCGTTCGAGTTAGCTCAATGCAAAAGAATAGAGATAATAGCACCTTCAGAGCTGAAAAGTATCTATGATAGAAGCAGTTCATCTTGCTTTTATCTCAAAAGATAGGTCAAAGTAAAATTGGGAAACCGTAATTTATCTTAGGGCTAAAAGCTTTGATCTTTTGTTTAGAAATGGTGTTTTTCTTTTATTTTAATCGCACTTTTTACTAACATTATTTATTATTACGATTTTCGTTCGTTTCTCTGTTTTGATTTACAGAAAAATAAAAGAAATAGCGCCATTTTCGGAGCACCCCGCTAAAAATAATAGCATTCTTAAGTATAAGGGTGATTGTTTCCGTTAAAAGATTGGAGTTGGTGGCTGTCTTTAGGTTAGTGTTTCATTAATCATGCTGAAGGGTTTCACGCTCAGGACAACCACAAGAGACAAGGGATGACCCTAAAGAGTTCGGTTTTTTAAGGAGACAATTTGAAAATTTTTGTCGAAAATGTCAGTTTTTTAAAAGTTATTTATTTTTTTGTTTACAATAAAATACTGCTTTATGTTGTTTGATTATTTTGCTTTAAGTTTTATCGCTATTAGTAAATTGAAGTGCTTACTTAGGATAACCTAACTGAAATAAATTTTTAGTTTGTACTACATGGCTAGGGTTTACGTAACTGTCTACGTAGGAGTATTGGTTTGGAATAGAGATAAAGTTTCCTCTAAAGTTTTAACCCTAACAAATACACCAAGAACCTCGGTTACTGTAACTACTTGTCTCAGGTGAGTTGTAGAATTAGGTATAATTCTTTTTAGTAAATACCTTAGGCACTACCTTTTCTTTCTCATGGGCTTTTAACTTTAATATTTTTTAGGATAAAAGAGTTTTACTTTAAACAGATTTAGTTTTTCAAATCAATTTTTTTTATTACTTTACTGAAATTTTATTTTCAAGAAATTGAGAAATTGTGCAGTCAAGTACGAATAAAGTACTAGTTATAATCTTTACCGTAAGAAAGTCTTAGCTGTAAAAAATCTAATAAACAAGAAATGATATTGAGACCTGAAATTGTTTTTTAAATTTAGAATTTTCAACAAATTTCCTCATCATTTAACAAGTCTAGACAGTTTAATCAACATTTTTATCATAATAAGAGGTTGCAACTTTTAGAATTTTGATTCAGAATTAAAATATGGATACTGTAGCTAAATGTCTTCCTCTTCCTCATTTCTGATGTCCCTTTCTTAATAGTTCAGCATGTTAAAGCCTGGTTTGCCAATCTCTACGAAAATATTAAATATAGACTTCTCGGGCTTTCAGGGTACAGTTATACAACGTTAGAACTAGTTGTCACATAAATAAACTACTATACTAGACAATGCATTTGATAACTTATAATTTTGTTAAGAATCATTTAGTTAACCTAGTACTCTTTGAGCCTTCCTGGTACAGGCAATGTACCACCTTCTTAGTTACTTTTTAGGCATGGTCGTCCATAAAGTGTACACGTTTTGAGTTTACGTTTGCTTGCATCATCTATTAGTAAATCAAGGGGCTCAAGCGGTAAATCTTAACTATAATGTAAGAATCTTGTATTCAAACCTCACCTTCAACGTGCTCTTTTTTGATTTTTGAAACAAAGGTGTTACTTTAACATAAAAGACTTGTGTGCAGTTTAACAGGCTTAAAAGGTTACTTACTCGAATAACACTAAGTTAATGCTCATTTAAATCACAATCCAGCTTTGAAAGACGTACCTCGTTTGGGCCGCAGGTGTCAAACAACTATAAGCTCAGATGAGGGTATACACAAAATAATAAACAACAAGCCTGCCCTATGATTATATTTATAATATGAAAACTTACAAGAGTATCAAAACAGTTCAGCGCCAGTGTTCTTTTATTTTTTTAATCTGGGGAAAAAGACAAGTCCCTAAGGCAGCAAGCTTATTGTCTGTTGATAATGCCAAGAAAACCACCTACAATTCAAATCAATCAAGACAACTAAATAAACAAATGCATAAAGTTTTCAATTTTATTTTATTGTTACACTCAAGTCGGGATGACGTCACCATGATTTTATTAAAACTTATAACTAAACATATTCTTAATAGGGTAAATATCGACAACACCAAACTATTATAATGATCTTCTTTTTGTTTTAAATCAGAAAAAAATTTGAAAAAGAAATTTTCTTTAATACGAAACAAAGATAATTTAACAAAAAACAAGGGCTTTTTTAATTACAGCTATTTATATTTATAGCAGCTTAAACAAAGTTCAGATTGTAAGTATATTTTTTTTAAGTAAGTCTCAAAAGCTGAAATTCAAAGAAAAACGATTTAGTTGTACACAAATATTTAAATTTTATTCACACAATTCAGTGTTTCCCTTAGGGATGTACGTGCAATCATAGACGCTTAATTTATGTCAACTCACCGGGAAGGTGACCACACCCATAATCTTATCCCGTCTTATGATGCAATATTGCTTCTTCGAATTTCCCCTCTACGAATTGTCTAGATACGAAATCACATCACATGAAAATACTAGGATCTTTACTTGATCCACCCACAGGATTTAGCTAGTTTCACAGGATCCTCCAGATGCTAGAACCCAGCGATTTTGTCTACAAACTTTGATAACCCTGATTTGCTTTCCACTATAAAGCACAATATACGATGATACAATATCTAAAATCGATGAATAGAATGATTCAACGAAATTTAACGAAGACTAATTTTTATTATGATTCCACAAAGGGAGAACAAATTATATCAACCATTTATCACCAAAATGGCAACGACCTGTTGCTTCAAAACCAAATGTCACTACCTAACGCTCCGCTAGTGCGGTAAAATGACAAACCTTCAAGAAGAATATTGGAATGATTGAACTTATAAAAATTAATTTAAAAAGGTAGTTAGTGATTTTCGACCTTTATTTTACTTGTTAGATTTTCATAAGAAAAACAAAATATATCTAAAAATATTAAAATATAGACATAGTTTAAAATTACTCCACAGGAGGATACTAACCCAAACCAAATAATTTTCAACGGGATTTCAAAATATCTAAAAATATATGTAGATAAACTGCTTGAAATATTAGTAATTTCTAAAAGTTAGTAAATCTTCTGGTATTTATTTTCTACTACCACTACTTTTGAACCATTTTGCAATTCAATACGATATTTGCAGTACATACTGAGAAACACTGCCATTCAACCTTGTTGCCATAACGAATCTTATACTAAAACTGAGACTATTTATACAAAATACGAGGTGTGTGAGAAAAGTAATGAGACTGGCAACACTGCGGGAGATCTGGCAACGTTGTGTCTACCGGCCTGTGCTAAACCGGTTTGTTTATCGCTTCCACTTCCTCAGTCCGAGTTACAACTTCCCACAGCTAACACATTATTGTTTTTGTTGTGTGTTACAGAAATGGAGCATCGGAATTTAGAGCAACGTTGTGCAATAAAGTTTTGTGTTAAACTTGGTGAATCCGCGAGTGTGACTTTTGAAAAGTTGAAACAGGTCTATGGGAAACAGTGCTTATCAAGAGCACAAGTTTTCCGCTGGCACAAATCATTTTTGGACGGCCGAGAACACGTTGAAGATGAACCTCGCCCAGGGAGACCTTCAACTTCAATAACTGACGAAAACGTTGAACGTGTGAGGGCTCTTGTGAGATCAGGCCGTCGTTTAACAATAAGGATGATGAGTGAACAGTTAAATTTAAACACTTTCACCGTGCATCAAATTTTGACAAACATCATGACAATGCTCCGTGTCACACAGCAATTTCCATCAGTGAATTTTTGACCTCAAAACGCATTACTGTTGTTCCTCATCTCCCCTATTTACCTGATTTGAGTCCTTGTGACTTTTTCCTTTTCCCGAAATTGAAACATGTCCTAAAAGGACGTCATTTTGGAACTCTGGAGAACATTCAAAAGACTGTGACCGACCAGTTAAAAGCCGTACCAGTTCAAGACTTCCAGCGCTGCTACCAAGAGTGGGAACAACGACTCCGCCGGTGTATAGCTGCCCAAGGGAACTACTTTGAAGGGGATAACATTGTTGTTTGAAAAAAATAAAAACTTTGGTTAGTATGAAATCAGTCTCATTACTTTTCTCACATACCTCGTATATGTAATCCAGATGGGAATCTGTAGTTGATTCTTCTGACAAATCTGACATTGAAGATCAAGGAAATGCTCACAATACTAAAGTTCACATTTTTCTAGTGATGAATATTCCGATGATGACTATATCCCTTTATTATCCTTTTTGTTATCTACAAATATTCAAGCTACAAGTAATAATAACCTGCCTTTCCAGGTACCTAACAGAAAGCCTCCTGTATAATATAACCAAAGTAAACCCTCTCTTTTATTAGACTTTATTAAAGATGCAGAAATACCAGACATTATTAGAAACATGATAGACCCTACTCCGTACAAGATTTTTGAATTGTTTATTACGCCAGAGTTTATAGATCACTTGGTTTTTCAGATCAATTTAATTGCAATTGATGAAGCTATGAATAAATTTAAAGGTGACAGCATACTAAAGCAATATCAGTCAAACCAAATTAATAAAACAAGGCTACAAGGTGTGGATCAATTTGGCTACTGTTTAAAATTTGGTATTTATACCAAAAAAACCTCAAAATCCAAAATCTATGATAGGTTATCAAACAACTAACCAACCAGCTTAAAGGAACACATCACATCTATTTTGACATCTTTGTTAATAGTGTGACATCGTTAAAAGATTTGAAAACTGCAGAAGCTGTAAACCCTTCTCGGCGTTATCTACCAAAGTTTAAAGTAGCTAAAACTTGAATAGGGGAGACTATCAGTGGTTTATTAGTAACACTGGATTGATAGTCCTAAAATGAAAAGACAGAAAATCGGTACATATCCTTGCAGATCTTCGTGATTTGGAGAACTTCACACAAGTAGACCGTAAAGAAAAAAAACGGAATTATATCTTTGCCCGAAAGCTGTAACAATAAGAATTACCTAAAAGAATTCCATCAACTCTAGCAAATTATAAAATTGATGGTGGCACAGGATATTTTCGTATTTTTGGAATGCTGCACTTATTGTTGTTTTTGTTTTGTGGCTGAGGTTTCAGGTTGCGGCTTCTTAGCTCCCAGCAGTTTTAACTACTATGATCATTTCTCTGCCAACTAGAATTCAGCCAAATCAGAGGTTTTCCAACCCCAGTAGATATTTTTAACGTGCAACTCATCGTAGTCATACGGGATCCATTGCTTTACATCCCTTTCGAAGGATGGCACCCTTTTTCAAATTCTTTCCGCGTGCAGAATCTCAAGACCTCGACCGAGAAGCTACACTTATTAATTCTTACTGTGTATCTAAGCTACTAAATGTTGAATTACGATTCAAACAATTTCGGCTTGGCGTTATAAATGAACTACTGTCTTATACTTTGGTTAAAAGATCTTCACGATCAAAATTAAAGCCAATAGAAATAAAAAAATTGAAACCTTTTGTACCTTCTGAAGTACGACACGAGTCATGAAAGCATCAGTCAGAGCGAAGCTCTATGTACTGCAAAATCGAAGCAGGTAAGAACCGAAAAGATTTTTTAAACCTGTCAAGTTTCACTATGCCTCAGCAAACAAAGATCGTGCTTTGAAGAATATCACAATTTTTAATTAGTTATGTATTTCCCATTTTCTGTCAGTTTCATTTAATCAAATTTTGTTTTTTGATATATCACAGTGATACTATAAACTACCACCCCACAAGAAAAAACCTAGGCATAGGATATCTTTTAAATCCCCATTTGCAATTTATGCGTAACATTATTTTTACGAAATTTCTAATACTTTGCACCAAATAGAATTTCTTGTTCTACTTAAGACTGTTTGTATTGAAATATAACGTGACCATTAATAAATAATGATTTGTGTTTATAAACAACAATTTGACATTGTTTTATGGCAATTCATTGATTCTTTTATTGTAGAAGAAATATGTTCAAAAACGAAAATAAAAAATATCTAAGAAAGTAATGTGTTTACTTACGGATTTTTCCACTCATCAATTATATTAAGTATTTTAATGGAACAATGATAAGACCCAGTCTAAAGTTTGACTGTAATGTAAGCAAAATTGATCAGCCGCAGGTGAATTCACGCTTGTCAAAATGTTTCAATTAAAAGTACCTTAGTAAACAATATTGGTTAGCCTGCAGAAAATGTTTAAATATTTAAGGTGTAACATAAGTTTTGATACTCAAATTTTTACAACAGAAAATAATTTATTAAAAATAAAAATATAATTATGATTCAAAGTAGGCACCATGAGTTGCCACTTTGTGAGCAAAGATCAATCCCTTGAGCATAGAATGTATGGGGTTTAGAGGCAAAATACAATCTGAGCTGCTCTCGGATCTAATCAACATTGGTAAAGTGTACACCGGCTAGGGAATGAGCTAGAGACACAAACAGATGATAGTCTGATGGGGCACAGTCAGGACTGTACTGTGGGTGAATAAGACGTTCCCAGCCCAACTGGTCAATTTTTTTGTAGCGTCGCATTCAAAACATGCGGTTTCGCAGTATTTTGCTGAAAGACCACCCTACGATGAAAGTGACCAGTTAGATCAGAGGAGCAAAGTTTTCGATGGACATGGTCAAGTAGAACACTATAGTGCTCATAATTTATGGTTTAACCGTTAGGGACAAACTCACAAAAGTTACCTTGTTAGGCCAGTCGGGTTTTGGCATCTGCCTAACTGACTCTCCGAGGGTAAGTTATTGTTTCTTGTTAATGAAATTTTTGGACAGGACCCACTTTCCATCACAAGTCACTATTCGGTCCAGAAATGAGGCTTGTGTTTGAGCGTTTGCTGCTCTTGCCTGAGTTTGTTGAACCACCGCTTTACAATCACATGAGATGCAACCCATAGGCCCTTCGCATGAGTGATATTCTGCCATGTTTGTTTAGGTGTGTCGCCGGAATCGAACTCATACTTGATTAGAATATGGACCTCGTCTTTTAAAACGTTTATTCCTTAATTAAAACGAAATCAGAACTGATGAAAGATTTATGAGTGCTGTATCAAATGAAAGAGCATTAAATGGTTACTACATGATACAAAAATTGGGTAAAAATGTTGCTTAGTTTTATAGATATGAAGTTTTGAAATATAGCTAAAATTGGGTATCAAGACTTATATTCCACTCCAAGTAGTAAAACAATAAAGCAATATTTCTACTTATAAACCATGAAAGTGGGAGACTTGATACTCTGGACGTAAGGTAAGTTAAACGCGAGATAATCTTCTTACAAACAGTTTAGATTTAATCCTGGAGTTCCAAACAAATACATCAACAACTCAAATCATATTTTAGTTTTATTGGAACAAACATACACTGTACAAGGAACATTTATCACGTATCCAAGTGAAAAAACGACAGCAAGTATAGCATTGTTTGGATTTCAAATTGCCAAATTGTTTCGATTTGTAAGAATCAGAATTCATTATTACATCTCCATCAGTCAAATGCCTTATGTGTAAAAATTTAAAACATGTAGAGAAAAGACACTTAACGTTTCAGTACACCTAGCGTTAATATAATTTTCATTTCTCAAAATTGCTATAAATTAGTATCACTAAACTATACCATTTGGTTCTTAATCGAGAAATCGCAATTATACAGACAAAAATACACTCCAAAGAGCCAAGTACAAGAAAGGGGAACCATAAAAAAGAAAAACAGAAAGAGGAAAAGATAGAGAAAATGTCAAAAATAACTTTTAAGTTGCATACGTCGAATGTTCTAACACAATAATAGAACTATGGGACGACTAAGTAAGTAAAAACTTGGTTTCATATGTGAATAATCCAATTCAATTTCCAAAAAGTTCATGTCATACTATTTTCCTGCTGCAATCAGAGCAATGCAAAAAGATTCAATCCAACCGACGTTAACACGGTAATTTGGTGCTTACGCTTCTAATTTTTATCTTCTGTTAAAAATACCTTGGCATCATCTTTATCCCCAGTACCTGAAAATCTTTAGACTCGTGATCATGATAGGTTTACTATATTTGCCACCACGTCACCAAATGCAACTATTCGATTTCAGCAAGATGAAAAGGCCATCTGCAGAAGAATACTTCGTCCGGGTTACTATAAGGTGCGTTCTAGAGATGATGTAGATGTTCTTATAGAATCTTTGAGAAATCAATACGAGGACAAAAAAGACTTAGTACGTCCCCGAGAGGTGTCATCGTTTGACCAAAAAATGAAAAAAGTTAGCCGCAGAAAGACGCACATTTTGAACTACCTTTGTTTTTCTGTGGAAGTATACTATCTGACTGGAAATTTTTCTGTAGATGTTTTCATAGAATCCTTGAAAGATCGATACATGAACAAAAAATAATAAATCCTCGGGAGGTGGGATCATTTGACTAAAACTCTGCCCGGACTACTTTTGCTCTCCTGTAGAAGTGTGCCATCCAGAGGAAATTATTATCATATTATTTATGGATTGAGAGGCATTCTGCATTATTCACGATTTGAAGTTAGAGAACGTAGGTGTTACTCACTTTTACTTTTTAACTAAATTACCCAGAATGAAGTATGACAATAACCATCATAAGCAAAGATTTCGTCCAAGTAAATTTTAATTATTGTATTTATGCTGATAATTGTTCAAATCTTGAATTAGAATTATCAGGTGTTTATGTAATCTGATATTGTTATTATTAAAATACCCTTTTACCGACGATATGTGAAAAGGAAAAAATGATTTTTTTGTTTGTTGTTTCGCCAACTGTTAACAGGTTAATTACAAAAAACTCTATAAAACTCCTTCTACAAGTTTTTATTAATAACAAAAGCAAACGATTTTTTGTTGAAAAAAAAATATAAACTAAAACTTTTCACAAAAATGTAACAAAAATGTTGAAATTCTAACTTAACTTCATTATGTGAATTTACTTATGCAATATACGTGTTTTCACAATCCGACGATGATAGAACCAAATTTTCTTTTATATAGACAAGACATACAAAGCTATTTTTCTTGTTTGTAAAATAAAAAGTTGATCAATTTGGTGTTATGATTACTTAGAGTTTAAAAGCTCAGTCCTCTTGCATTTTATTGATTTAGTACAAAAGGCTGCCTTCATCAGAGTGCATTAGTAATTAATAAGTGGCCACCTTTGCTGTAACTGAGAGAATTTTAAAAAATGAAAAACGCAATACATATAATTTTCAAATTTTCAAAGCTTTGTAATCTAACCCAAGTTTTATTTCGAATTATAAAGTTTTTTAATAGCGCTAGCTTCTGTAGTGATCAAATAGGTCATAACCTTACTTACTTACTTAATCCTTTGCCTTGTCTACCATTGAGGCTGATGGAGTCGAGTTTTGTTAATTCATCTTTTCTCTTTATCTTTTTCTGTCATATGTTTGCTGTTTAATTTTTTCTCATGCAATACTTCTTTTTGTAGCTTCTTCTTTAATATTGTCGTTCCATTTTCTTCTAGGTCTTTTCTTTTTATTTTTACCCGACACTTTTAGTACTTCTTCTTAGCAATCATTTATTTCTTTATTGATTTTATCTTTGCAATCTATCACTGAACCTAAGTATTTAAAACTTTCTACTTGTTCAATTTGTCTCCCTCTTATCTGTGTTTCTTGTTTTCTGTGGATATTATCATGCTTTTTGTGTTTTCGATGTTTATTTTCATATTTATCTTTTTAAATTCACTGTTTAATATTTCTAGGTTTTATTGCAGACTTTGCTCTGAGTTGGCTACTATTGCCATATCATCAGCAAACATCAGTTCAGTGTCCTATTTTTAATTTTTTCATCTTTGATTTTGCTTTTTTCATCGCTTCGTCAATTACTGCCGTGAACAGTATTGGACTCAGTATACATCCTTGCTTCACACCTATTTTCGTTTCGAATTCTCCCGATTCTTCATTATTTGTTCTAATAGTATTTGTATTATCCTTGAATATCTCTTGTATTATTCTTATTAATTTTGTTGTTATCCCTCTGTTTTTCAGTGTTTTCCATACATCCCTTCTTTGTATCTTATCGAATGCTTTTTCTATATCAATGAAACATATATGTACATTTTTTTTTATTTATTGATTTTTCACTTATTTATCTTATGGTAAATATTAAGTCTTGAGTACTTCTTCCTCGTCTGAAACCGAATTGTGAATCCTCTAAAGTGCTTTCGATTTTCTCTCTTATTCTACCTTCAACTATTCTCGCAAGTACTTTTTCTGGGATACTCGAGAATGTTATTCCCCTACAATTGCTACAATTTCTCTTATCTCCTTTTTTGTGTATTGGTAATATTATACCTTCATTCCATTCTTTCGGTATTTTCATGTCTATGATTATTTCGTTCATTAGTTTTGTCAACTGTTTAAATCCTTCTTCACCGCTGAATTTTAACATTTCGGCTATGTTGTCGCTTCCTGCTGCTTTACCTGGTTTTAGTTTCTGTATCGCTTGTATTACCTTTTCCTATGTTATAATTTCAATCTCTTCTTAAAGTGCTCCTTCCATCTTTCCATTATTTTATATTCGTCGGTGATTGCTCTGCCTTTTTATTCTTGATATTTACCGGGTTGTGTTCTTTTTTCTTTCTCAGTTATTTTAGTGTTCCATAAAATAGTTTTTGGCTCTCTCTGAAATTTCTTGTCATTTTCTCATCAAATTTATTCGTTGATTTTTGTTTCGCTTCTTTAATTACTAATTTAACTTTTGCTCTCATTTCCTTATATTTCTCATTGTCTGTATCTTTTTTCCTAGATATTTTTTCTAGTTTTCGTTTTTTGTTCTTGACTATCTTTATATTTTTGTATTCCACCATTCCATTCTTTTCATATTTTTATTAGATGTTTTTGTTACTCCACATGTTTCTTTCGCCGCATCTAGTATTATATTTTTAAATTCTGACCATTTCTCTTCCCCCCTCTTTTATTTCTTGTCTTTGTATGTAGTCTCTACTTCTTCCTGATATTTCTTTTTAAAATTTTCTACCTTTAATTTAATTTATTTTTTATGTATTTTTTCCTCTTATCACTCTTTTCAATCTTCCAATTTATTAATTCCATTTTTACCATGTAGTGGTCACTCCCAACATCCGCATTTCGTACAACTTTTACATTATTTATGTTTTTTCACTTTTTATTCTTACTAGAAAGTAGTCTAATATTGATCTTTTGTTTCTGCCTATGTATTTCTTCGTGTCTGAACTTTGTATTTGTTATTATAAGATCGTTTTCTATACGCATTTGTATGATTCTTATGCCATTATTATTTCTGGTTTTTTCTCCTTCTTTCCCCATATATTCTTCAATATCTTCATTTGTATTCCACACCCTTCCATTTAAATCTCTTATGATTATTAAATTTTCTTCCCCTTGATCGATTGCTTTCTGTAGTTTATCATACAATTTATCT
>VTPC01001536.1:0-37023 GCA_011009095.1 Ignelater luminosus
AAAAAAATTATTTTTGTCCAGCTACAAATTCATTTTGAGCTGGTCTTTGGTCTAAAACAGTTGTCTTCAATGTTATGTATGCTGCAAAGTAGTTTGAGCTGATGCTCAATAGTAGATCGAAAACAGATATAACGATAGTTTATGGGGGCCAAATGAAATTTTGAGAATGTGAATGAACGTGCATGATAGACGCTGCCTCAAATGAAACATTTAGATTCGCACAGTGGCAATACATTGAAAGTTCTTCAGGAAGTGAAAGTGCTCACAATCCAGAATTGTCAAAAAATTGTTGTATAAAGACAAATTGTTCTATGGGGAACAGGGCCGTTTCCTAATGGTACACCGCCATATAAGAACGCAATTTTAATGAGTTTATTAGTTTTCAATAATTCAAAAGTTAATTAATCTAAGCACTGACTATGGTCTTGTAAATTCTTAGAACTTATAAGTCTGTTTAAATTATCGAAAACTTCTTTTTGGAGTTGATCTCATTTTTACTAAAGAAGATTTAATTGATTTAACGTGTCGACTGTCATTTGAATGTTTAGGTTATCTTTGTGTGCTATTCAACCATACCATCCTTGTCGTTAATACAAAGACGGTTGAAGATAAAAAGAATTTTAGCTGTTCTCTTATAAAACCATATTTTAAAATCGCCGCAAAGATATTTCTCAGTAATATTGATTTCTAGTAATTCATTTGACAACCATAAACTGTCTGGGTCAATTTAAATATTTGAAAAGTATTCGAATTGTTCTACGTGCGTTTATAAACAGACGGGCAAGAACAAATATATTTTTGCTTGACAGAAAACTAAGAACAAAATTAATTACTACATGGTTTTATCAAATTATTTTATAGTCTAGGTTACTAATTAAATGCATTTAATGTTTGTTTACTGAAGTTTATTTTGAAAAGAATTTAATGGATTCGTTAAGATATTCCTAAAGTACGGTTAATAAATTTTAGCAGAGATGTTTCCATCTTAATTTAATAGTTTCAAAGTGGTTTTCGAAATAAATATTCATCTGTTTCATCAAGACGCGAAAAATAATGGTATCCATTAACATCTCTTTATTTCATTCAAAGATGGAAATTCAGTGTTTCAACGTTTACTACAAGCAGCCGGTGTTGAGCCGTAAAGAGGATTGAAACTTGCATATTTTATCACATTTCCGTATACGAGAAACGCTATGACGTTTACGACATTAAATTGAATTATAGATTGCACCGCAGGTGTTTTAATATTGCTCGATTCAAATCACCTTAAAATTTAAATATCCGTTTCATTGGAATGAGAGTTGTTTAGAAAACATAACTTTGTTTTTGAAAACACTGAATTAACTAGAAAAACTGAGATTTATAAATTAAAGCAAGAAAAATGCGTTTAAGCAAAAATATTGCAGCCATTTAAAAAAAAATATTCGCTTTAATGTGAATACATTTATATACTTCACTTAAGGGTACTTAATAACTTCTGCAACGTTTATTAATTAATAGACTTTTACTACTTACTTTAAACAAGAGTACTTCAACTGCATTGGTAAAAAACTACATATAACAGGATTTGTGGTTTACATAAAAAGGATGTTACACATTGACTGGCAGAAGCATATTTTAAACTAAAATAGTTTTATGGTTTCCCCGCTGAAAAATTAATTGATAAAATCGATATTTGGAATTTTTTAATTAAAATTTAAACTGCAGACTGAAATCGCCAATAATGCCAATGAATTTCCAATTAGCGGATACTACCAATTTTAAAAAAGTTAAAAAAAGTTTTTAATTATTTGTTTTACTGCAGATGTCACTAGAGTTACCTAACATTCATCCGTAATAGCTTGTAAATACCTCAAGTGGAAAAAACATCTTAGTATCAGACTTGGAATCAAAATTGGTAGAAACAAAATCTTACAGAAGTGAAATTACACTTATAAGATTTCAAAAGAAAATTAAAGGTATGGCAGTGAAGTTTTAATTAAATTAAAACTGCAAAGAATAATTTGCAGAAAGAAACACAAGAAGTCTAAATAACTTTTCGTAACAGGATATGTCGATAAGCCACAGAAATGCTTCATTAATGAGGATAAAATTAATAAAAAAAAGTGGTGAAGTTTTATGAATTCAGCGTATTTATACAAACAAAACGCAAAATTCTCCACAAACAGATTTAATAATAGGTTAGCTTAATCAAATCATGAATGGTTTCTGCAGTTAAATATACGATTACCTACATCAATAAATTCAATTCATAGCAGTACTATGTTTCGCTTGAAATTTCCGCTCAAAGTTTATAAAATGTTAGAATAATATTCACTTAGAGTTTAAAACTCTTCTTTAGCATAACCATCCATGATTATTACCTACTGATGTTTCTGTCTTTATGTTTTGAAAACACACTTGAATGCTAATTTATCTTAAAGGTTTTGACATTCAAAATATCCTAATATTTAGTGACACTACTCTGATTTTAAGACGGTGGCCATTGTCCAGGGGTACAAGAATTCGAAAGTTTGATATTCTGGCTTAAACATGGTAGTTCAATTGTTGTAATAAATGGGCAAGTGTTGTAATCTTCTCTACCGCTCAGTTCTTAGCACGAGAAAACAGTCTTAAAAATCTTCTCTCCTGATTACGTAGCACTGCTAGTATAGAAAATGCAATGTCAACGTCGAAAAATTCTGGTTTGTAAACGAACAAATCAACAAATCGCAATCTTCGCAGACACCGAATTTGTTCCAAAGCATCTGCATAATTCTTAAAAGTCCTTAAATGATTATGAGAGCAATGCACATGCCAAAAATCTGACTAATTAGGCTATCTAAAATTTCTACTTTTGAAAATCACAAAATAACAAACTTCTCAGGAAAGGTAACTCGTCAAGACTATCAGTATCCTTTCTCCAGACACGGTTATGTACTTTAATAAAGATCTTATCAAACCGAGCATCCTCATTGATGTCAAATAGACAATGGCCGTTAATTGTTAATAAGGTTTCGTGTGTCCAACTCTAGTTACTGAAAACGCAAAAACGGCCAAGTCTAAAATTCTTATAAATGAAACGGAAGTGTAAAAAAATAGCAAAATTCAAATGCTGTTAGCAGGGTGATTGTCATCTCGTCTTGAATTTTCTGAGCACCGTTTACCTTTGGGTGGTAGCTAGGGGAAGACTATGGTAATTTCAGTGCGTATTTCTAATTAGTTCCAGACATCCATTGGAAGGTAGCTCAGAAGAACTACGAAGCGGCCACTATACAGACAATCGTCATCTCGATCTGCGCAATTTTTTTAACATCCATCTTTGTTTGATGTTCAAAAAATAACATTACAAATACTTTAACTAATTTTTGTAATGTTAAACTCACCTTTTGCCCCTTTATTACCTTGACTAGCTAAGGTAGGACATCCTGTATCGATATAATTGAGAATTATAATGGGCCCAATTGTTCTGTACAACTGTTCTCAGCAACATTTTTCAATATGTTTACATAGAACGGCACAATCTTCTGTACGTAGATCTTTGGAACACCCTATATGTGGAATCTTTAATGTAAAAGCATCGAAAGTGAACAACGACAATATCAAAAGCCCTTCTGGCTTTCATTTCTTGTTGCGAGCAGAAATCTATTTTAAAATAGCACTTTACGCTTACAATTGCGTTTGCAAGTTAATAATTAATTTTATATTCTATGCCTACATAAAAAGCGATTCACAAGTTTCATTTCAGTTTATTGTACGAACCTAAGTACTATAAAGTTCACTCTCATAGAGCGTATGTGTGTCTTTTATGAGACTTATCCTGTGTGTCTATTGCTGTGAACATGTTAAAGGAAAATAATTCAATAAGTAATTCAATCACCTTTTTGTCTGTTCTGATAGAAATTTTATGGGAATCCATAAATCTGGTTCACATTTTAATCAGTTTTCCACTACTTACTTTTTATAGGTTGCTCTTGTGGAAATAATAAAAATTACAACTTTGTTGTGATAAAGTCAATGAACCATAAAGTCTTTATGACGACAATATAGTTTATTTCAGGTCTTTCGCCGGTTTTAGAATACGCTATCTCGTAGTATGGGAATAGTTTTGTCTACTACGCGGGAAATTATCAAGTGTCGGTATTCCTCTATTTTTATTTTTAGTGGTAATTGCGCAAACTATGTACAGCATGTACACACATAGTTGATTTTGCAACAAGAAATTTTCAAAGGCAATATTATATGAATCGATATATGCATACCTTTTTATTCTAAATAAAATGTCATGGTAGTTTTCTTTCTTCTCTCATTCTTACAATACTTGCGATTCAATAAAAGTTCTGTAATATCATAAACGTTGAATATGTAGAATTTTCTTAATTTTATCTTCTTCTCAGTATGGTATTGCCATCGTTCAATATCTATATATGAACTAATAACACTTACGTAGACTCTCATTTAACTAGACTGATTTGGTCAAACTCAAGGACTAAATTTAAGAAGAGATGTTGGACGAAAATTGAAATAAAAAATAATTAAATTTTTGAAAACGACAAACTGTCCCAGTATTCATGTATACCACTAAGAAAAACCATGTGTTACAGCTAAGTACATGACTCTGTTTTGCACTTGCTGAATGTTTGTTCATATGTGCTAATCTGCATCATCTATCAGTTAAAACTTATTATTATCTTCCTTATCCCTCTACTAAAAGGTAAATGTCGTAACGGTAACTATAAAGAGGTTTTCACCGCAGTCTAAGCAATTGTACTTTGATATGTCTTTATATTTCACTTCATTGTGAGAACTCTGATTATGAATTGCTAGAATGCGACCACATCTGCTCTGACACAAACTGAAAATGAAAACATGAACGAAAATCTATGTTCTATCTTCAACTATTCACGTTGCTGTTGTTGCTGAAGATTGTTTTATTTTCCGAGATGGGCTGAAATAATATACAACCAAACAAAATCGTTGCTGGTCTAATAACGTGCTTTTTATTGCTAAATTTATTTTGGGAAACAATTACAAACAAGCTTTTACTGGTTCAGTTTGAATCAATTATGTTGACGCCTCTTTACGTTTCGAGTAGACCAAGATGTTTAGAACTAAATGTTGGAAATGTCTTGAGATGACTATTAATAGCAAATAAAAGCTGAAGATATTTGATCATTGTTTCAAGGTGACAACAGCGAGGAAATTCGGATACTACGTTTGTACGTAAGGTCGTGGATTGTAGCTCAGTAGATGGACTTCTGTGAGTATTACAAACACAAACGCAAGTGACGTGCGGCTACTTATTGTGATAGTGAGGAAGGCGTGTCTGACTTTGATGGTGTTAAGTCTGTAACCTGCTCCGGAGCTTGTTTCGTGGAAAATACTGTTTTAGTATTTGTATTGACCATTAGGAAAAACCACGGCTAAACCTTAGTGAGAGCAGTTGGTCCAAAAACTTGATCCCTCAACTTACTGAATACAACAGTAGTGCTAACTACGTGGATCGGTATTTTGATAGAAGAAGTGATTGAACGATTGTTTGCAACGAGTATGGTTAGTGGATTGTAAAGCTGGCTCTTGGGGATAAGATAAAATTTGCGATTGAAACTACCTTAGACGACAGAAGTGGCTTCTGTTTTAAAATCAGATTGTCGGCGTTAAATAGAACGAAGTTCAAGGGAGGTTTTTATGTTTCTTTGATGTTCTTCTGGCCAATCTACATCAGGCTGGATCTGAAAAGAAATCACCTGTAAAATATTTAAATTTTTATTAATCTTTATACAGCAAGGCTTATTTTGAAAAGTATTCATTATATACGATCTGGTATTAATCTATAAGTAGTTTGTTACGAACAAAATTGGGATTAGTGCCCCATCGGGATCGCAACCATATATAAAATCGGTACGCCGCGCCACCTGTAATGCTAGCCTTTATACAGTCGAAGACGGGTCGTAAGCGAGGAAGGCTTAGAGCAGGCGGTAGACAGTAATAATAATGTGAGAATCTTAAGGGTTTCGAGATCGAGAGAGCACCAGCTGCAGTAGAAAGTTGGTAACCTAATTTCGAATGGAAGATCCTACAGCGGATCTTCGTATCTACGTCAATAGATGAGATATCTGCCAAAGTCGAACAGCAGGTTCGAGCGATGCACAAATAAGCAAAATGAGATTGTACTGCACTCTCTTTAGATACTTATTTTCCCAATGAGGACTTAAGCTAATAATATGTCCGTATGTAAAGGTCGACATCACTTGGTTCCGGGACAGCTGATTCCTAAAATACACTATAAGTATGCTTATAACACAATAAAAGCCAAAAGCTAAATTATTGAACAAATTGTTGAACAAGAACAATTCCACCAAGTTATAAAATAACAAGAATTTACGTTATTAGAACCTAACATAAAAATACGATCAAGCCAAGAATTAAATTCATAGATTTTGTTCATAAATGCACAAACTAATAAGAAGGTTGATAATATTACGTTACGTTACAAATCGATAAACAACCTTAACTGTAGGTAACTTTTATCCAAAGCGGTTGATGACGATATTATGCAAATGTATTTGCAAGTAATTGCGTCTGTAGATTGACAAGTTATATGCGTCAACGTTACTTCTTCATAAAGATAGTGTTTAATCTCGAATTAAACAGATTATTTTCCATTTAAAAACCATAATTCCAATTTTCATAAAATTAAATCAAATCTAATATTTCAACATAAAATTATTTCAATAATGAAACTTTCTAGGTCATTTGCAACATAACATATTAACAAAAGTGCGTCACATTTCATTGTACAGGAATGTACCAGTCAGCACTTCTACAATAAAAGTGTATTGAGTTACATAAAACGAGTAGATAAATTTACTATGTTGTACTATAAACGTATTAAACAATAAATAAAGAAAAGTCTAGGTCAGTAAAAACATACACTAATTGTAAAACCAAAAGTTGCAAAATTGTATATATTTTAATTGTTACTTGCATATTTGTTATTTTTCTGTGTTACCTAGTTTGTAATTTGTTATTAATGTCAGCATGTCAATTATGCATAAAAAGAAAAAATTGGAACGTAATAAACAGTATCAACCATTCATTGGTTTTTACTTATCAAATGTATTGCCATTACTACTACCTTAATGAGACTGTGAGGCTGCAGTTCTCAGCAATACATAACAAACAATCTTCTACTGAAGTTTGTTCAGATAGTTTGAAAAGGGTAAAAATATTTACCGTATAACTGGAACTAATCCAATAGAGGCCCAATTTGTTGGTACAGAAAACACTTAACTCACGGCACTGGTTCACATGAAGTTTAACTTATGGTTAATACATTGATTCGTAGGAATGAGCGACTTCCACATACGTTTGTAATTTAAAGAGATATTTTAATTGTCTTTAAATATCTATAAAAAGCGAGGCAGTACAAATTTCTTAGAAATTCTATAAAATGTATAAAAGGTATAACGAGAAAAACGATACGGTAGTTTATTGAGAGTTCGATGTGAATTCGTTTGATAGGTCCGCCGGGTTGGCAAGGTTTTTAAGAGATGCGTTACGATAGCTGCACGTCTGGTACATTCCAGGGATTGTCGATAGGATATTTAGCGATGACATAAATTATTCGCGATGTTTTCACTCAGGCAAATTATCACCTTAATGGAAATTAGTCAACTACTTAAACTACTTCTCGATAATTCGCAAGATTATTTTAAGTCCAAACATCATATATAAAGAACACAGAGGACGCGTGTTTCTTCGTCGATATCTTTTGTGTGAACTCTGTCGAGTTCTTTTTTGGAACGCCCAATTCTCAACTTCCCGAAAGGATGGGTCTAACAAATTATTGGTCGGCATACATGACGACATGACAACGAATAAAATAATACGAGAAGGGAGCAATTTCACTAAAAATTCGAACGTTGCACTCTGCAATTATAGAGTATAAATCATGTCCTGGCCAAAGTGACAGTTTTATGGTTGAAAGGAGCATAAAACCAAAAGATAAGAATGCAAAATTCTTTGAAATGCGAAAATTAAATCTAAAAAAAACAAATTTAGAGGTAGTTTTATTCTATGCAAATCCCTGATGTATCTCTAGTTCAGCATTGAGAAAATATCTTTATAAGAGAATTCTAAAAGAAAATAATGTTCCCAAGCCAGGAATCTAATAATGTCAAGGGGCATTAAACTAAGGGTCTTTTATGCTACAAAAAGACGATAAAATTAATTTCTAACGAGAATAACGTATTTGCAATAAGAGAAGATTGAAAATAATTAAAAGATATCTTGTTATTTACAGAAGTTAATAAATCGTTAAGGGAAGATTTAATTATTTCCAAATTTTTCTACTCCTACCTATGTAAAGATATACAGTGGCCCGTCTAAATAGTTTAACGTATTTACGTTTAAAGTTCGTCGTTTTTTAGTTTTTTCAATTACATTATAGAGAGATCGAATGACATTAATTTAATACTTGGCATTGATCTCATGGTAATAGGCCCGTAAACAGCAAGTGCTCTAAATTAACTAGTATGCAAATTACAATTTACTACTTCAAAAATTAACGAAATAATTGTTTTTGATAAACAAATTTACATTGTGTTGTGCATACACTTCCCGTATTTTTAGCACCAGAAACAATTGTCTGTGAATGTTTGTTGCAGTTTGGTAAATAACGGAGTAATACAGGAATTCGATTTGCGTAGAACAACCTGCATGTTTGCTACTTCTACAACAATATCATTCAAGGTAATTCTCAAGAATAACACTTGTTGTTTCTTTTCTTATTAATGTTTTCTTTTTTTACAAAAACTATACCATACTAGAGAATTACATTGAAATCATTACTCCACCTTATAATCGTATATGCGTATCTATTTTACTTACTGTTATTATTTCGGATCTACCATAGTAGATATTAGTTTGGTTACAATTTCTGCTGATACAAGCTGCAATTTTTCTCCTTAAACTCCTTTTTGATAAATGAGGTATTTAAACTTTTAGTAATACATTAGTATTTCAGGCAAAACTCCTTTTATTCCCATTTAATTTGTATTAGGGAACAAGAAGTAGGTTTTCCCAACTATAAAAATACACTCGAGCATTAGGTCGTAAAGCCGGGATCGTATTTTTAAAAGCAGCAAACTAAGATCGTTACTTCTTCGTACGAGCGTAATGCTGTAACACATTTTTCCTACCACCTGTTTATATTGTGGTCGTGGAGGAGGAAAACCCCAGTTCTCCCTAGAGACTCTTCATACACTCTGATATCCTCCATGTATTAAGCCCGACTTTCTGATAGACGCGCCTGGAAAATAAACAGCGGCGGCGTCGTGTTAAAATGTTGATTTTTGCAATTTTACAAGAGCCCAGGTAGTACCTACTTACTATCTCTGGTTGAAAGCTTTTAATGCAATTTGAAAGTGAAATTTGTTCTGTAAGTTGTAAGTCAAGTTAGTCAATACATTTACGTTTTATAGACGACAAGAGTTCCACTTAAAACCGTTAAAGGTATTTAAATTACAAATTCCAAGAGAATCCTCTAAATTGTATCTTAGGAGATAGACATTTCCAAATTAACGAATTTTATGTGTATTTAATAAAACTGCATACTTTTGAATATATAATTATAAATTTAGCGATTTAACCAACGTTTTAATTATGTGCGCTTAGTAAATTGTTTCAAAATTTATTCGGAATTATTTTAAAATTGAAATCGAGAAGGAAATTTTAAAATGAAATTAGAAACAGGGAACCTAAATTAGATTCAGAATAACAAATCATTAACGCTTTAGCTTTTCAATATTTATGTTATATTCTGTTGATTTATTTATAAGGCTCATCTCATTTGAAATTATTACGTCTTAACAATTACAAAAGTCTATGTTGTACTTTTGTGAGTGTAATTTAATTTATTCTGAGATTGATCTAAATGCTAAATCATATAGTCTGTCATTTGAATTTTCTATTCTTAGATCTAGTCGGGCTAAATAAGATCTGCGCACATGTGCAAACATGGAAGGCGTTCAGGACGTAATGAAGCTACAAACGCAGCTTTAAAGATTCTACCCCAAAAGTCATTGTAGGTCTTGCTGATATCATAAACTATTATTTAGTTACATTGGTTATCATCAGTAGATCATCATTTAAAAACTTGGGCAGCATACAATCTTTTGGGAAAAAAATCTAAAAGCGAAATTTTCTCTGTCATCCCAAAACAGATGATTTGTCTTCTGATTAGGACACTTCACGATATACCAGTTATTAATATCCATAGAATACATAACAGAATGATAAAACGGTAGTATCCTAGTGAGACTATTTTAAGACTATGCTTCGCAGTATGACCTCCACTATGTCATGTTCAAAGGCAAATTATATAGAGAGTTAGTTCTGATAACAATTCCAAATGATTTTGGAAGTGCGCAGAAGTGTAACTGCCTTTATGCTAAACAGGGCACCATGGATTTACCACTTTGTAGTAATTCATTTTTAGTTTGTAGATAATGTAGATAATGTAGGCCAGTTAATATCGACATAAACATTAGAGTAGTTTTAATTTTTAGTATGCTATTAGGACCTCTACGGGTAGCCAGAAAACAGCGAAATCTTCGCACTTGTTTTGGTTTTTTGATCATCTCCTAAACTATCCGTTCTACCAAAACTATTACTTATATCTTTTTTAAAGTAGATTACATTTGCCATAATGTGAGACCAAGATGGGTTTTGTACATTTATTAGTTACCGAGATACGGCTTTTCAAATATTGGCAATTTTTTTCCAAAAAGTGACATTTTTTCGTTACGGTTATGTTTGGAGCTAAATATTGGCAAAAAGACTTGTCCTACAATAGAAGCTATCGACAAGTATTTTTAGGAAATTTAATTAACTATTACTTTAGCACAAGGCGGTGCCCGTGGGCCAATTAGTTTTTTTTGAAAATGGCCAAATACCAGAACACCCTTGCTAAATGCATTTTTATTTCCTAGTCTTCATCGCCCGACCAGCTCTGATTTCTTTCTCATTGTCTGGAGGCGATAGAAAAATACGAAATTATAAAGAATTAATTCCAATAAAAAGATATTGTCCTCTTTCTTCTGAAGACGTGGTTCAGTACCCACCCCCATTCCTAGTGACTGACCACCTACTTTCTGCTGAGATCAACTGCCACTTGGCCCAAGAATTGGGAGCTGGAGGCGTGAAACAAATTGTTGGTACTACGTTTGGGACGGTAAAATTTAAACGGAAGAAAAAAGTGAACACCTTGGCAATTATCACCAGCTCAGTAAAAAGAGGGTCTGCATCACCAAACCCACTTGATAGAGCTGGCGAAAATATTTTTGCAACTAGATTCCAGCCAGAAGGCAATAACCACAACTGGTGAGAAGCTCCTCCTGGCTATCTATGAAGGAGATCATACCAAGTCTTTAAACAGCCTCCGTTACACGTGCTTTGTCAAGTCAGCAGCCACAGCCAAAGTGAACCTTGCTCGCCTCCTTCTCTTCCCCAGAAGACGCTGCAAAGTATCACGTGTTTCGCACTTACTATCAAGTACAGAAATGGTTGGGGGTGGAGAAAACCCAAATGATTGGGGTTGGTCCACCAGCGATTTAAGACTACTCATCATCACTCCTAAAAATGCTGTCGTGCAAGTATAAAAAAGGGTGCTCTGGGACCTGCACTTTCCGAAAAGCGAGCCTGAGATGTTTGGCACTCTACAGGGCTTGCAGAGGCCAGTCTTGTGATAATCCTGCGCCGATCGATATGGACGACGACGAAGATTGCAGAAAACCAAAAACAAAAAAACATTGCCAATCTTTGAAAAGCTGTATCTCGGTAACTAATGGACGTACAAAGCCCATTTTAGTTTCAAATTGTAGCAAATTTAATCGACTTTAACATTTTTGGTAACACGCATAGTTTAGGAGATATGATCAAAAAACAAAACAAGTGCGAGACTTTTGCTGTTTTTTGGCCACTATGCAGGTAGCACAGGTTTTACGGGATTACAAATCTAGATTTATACTATTCGTAGGGGTCCTAACAACATATTAAAAAATCAGAACTACGCTAATTTTTGCGATGACCTATGTCGATATTGACTGGCCTAATATGCCCTAGCCTGAGAATGAACAGAGGCAAAACCTCTTATTGTTAGGGGAAATCTTGTTTGAAGCTTATCATCCAGAACCAGAACTTTGAGAATAGAATAGTAGTTAATCCACAGTCAAGTTGATTTATCCATTTAACAGGTCATCGTAGTTTTATCATGACTTCCTCTTTAGTCGTTGAATAATGTTGATGGAGGCTTGGTAGTTTTGTTTCGAATACAGAATGTATCATGATGTGGATAAACACATTGGTGTAGTGTCTGACTGACTGTAAGGCTGCAACAATTAGAGACGACGTAGATGGCAGGATTGCTAGAGATTTTGATGTACCTGTATAAATATTTAATAAAAATATTATATAGCAACACTCATGGTTGTGGAGAAGCCGGTGTAAGTACCAAAGTCCAACGTGGTGCAGATCCTTGATGGTAGGTAAAAAGGTGGTGTTCAAAATGTCATTACTACACGCACGCTCAATAGTGGAAAGCAAGGCAGCCGTGTGAGACGATGGCCGTAGAAGAAAAAAAACTTTAGAGACTTTTTGTGAGCAAAACCGCCGGAAAGCACTGAATACATAAAACCTGATAATAGTACACTTTTTTCCCAAGGAATAGACGTCCGTCGAGTGGCGAGGTCGCAAGAATATTCCAGCCGGGTGCCTATGGCTCCGTGAGGTAATAAAGTTTTGATAACTCCCGAAATAATTTTCTAGGATTCTATATCTTATATCATCCAGAAACCTTTTTCTTGCTGATTCTAATAGCTTTACATAAGATACAGCATAACGAGTCATCAAATTGATGCAAATAACGAAAGCCTGCTTTAGTCTCATTCTAAGATTAACTTTGAAAGATTTCAAAACGGACATTTAGCATATCGAGCTTAAGGTAAGCTCAATTTCTCATTACGAGCTTTCTTACTGCCTATATTTAAGAGAGAAATGTTAGAACATTTAGTGACTTGTTAATAATTTCAAGTGCCATTACAATCGAATTTTGAGATACTGGCAGGTTAATAGTTTAGGGCAATGTTTAGAAGAGATGTAACGTTCATAAGAGGTAGATTTTGACTGTCTCAACGTACTTTAGATGACTTAATTGCAACGGGGAAGAAAAAAAAAGAGTTTGCTGCAGATTTGAGAGATAAAGACAATCAAATTAAACACCACTCTAGTAGAATCTCTTGCCACATCTAAAGAACAGAAATTTTGAACTTTTTTCTAGTATAGCGAATAATTTCCATTCTGGGTCGTTTTAAGTTTTGCTGATTACATTCTTGCACAGTATTGCAATTTTTGGTTCTATTGTGCGGTTTGCTCAACAATGTTTTGTACATGCAAACAAAATTGCAAAACTTTTGCATTTCCATTATAGACGTTTAATCAACAAGAAAAAAATGAAAAATTGCTTAATTATCAGAAACCAAAATCAAAGTAGAAAATTCTTGTATACCTTATCTCGCTGTTCAAATTCGATAGACAGAATTTCTTAGATTTGAACTTTTCTTATAGACTTGGCATTTATAATTTCCTTATAGATTGTAGACACATTCAACACGTTCAACTCTATTACTTCTACACCCTGTATATTAATTCATATTCGAGTTTTGTATCGGTTAATCTTTTATTTATTCAACTACTAATGCTGTAATAATAGCCAAGGCAATATTCAAATGCTTGAGTTGCAAGTTCGAACCTATCAAACTGCATTTTTCATGATAAATAGCACTTTAAGCTGAAAAATCTGTAAGAAATTATTCTATTATTTATTTTAAACAAAAGAAATAAAGAGAAAAAACCTTGTGGTAACGACAATATAATGAAGAAGAAATGGAGCTTTTCGCGTGCATTAAGAACATTCAATTTCAGGTCGTTGAGAAGTCGTAAGGAAACGCTTAAGCTACGTGCTTTTTGAAATTTCCTTTGTACTCTTTTAAAATTTCTCTTAAATGGTTTTATTATAGGTTTAGTATTAAACAAAATTGTGCACAAGCAAAAAATATAATTTTTAATGGAAAAATAAAAATCTACAATTTCTAAAGTTAAAGTTACGTGTCCTAAGAAAATTTCAACAACTTGCCTCTTAACAGGAATGGGTTTTTTAGCCTCTTGACATTTGGCGTGTTTGCTTTCGATATATTATAGATACGAAGAAATTGCAAGTGCTTATCAAAGATATTTACAATTCTAATTAAATTTAAAATAGAGAAATTCTAAAAATCCATAAAACAGTTTGCTTTTATTTCTACTTTTTATTTTTAAATGAAAAAGTATTGCTAAAAATTCCCATTTAATGAAATATGTCCTCCCACTAATCTTATCTTATCTTTTAAACAGCCCCACTGTTTTATTTTTATTTTATTACAGAAACAACAACGCCCAATTTTATTAGTCATTATTTCCACGCCACTGCCTTCCATTATAGGTGTTATCCACTGATCCACTGTGTATACTGTACGCGTGCAAGAGTGTATGCTCTATTTTGACGGGATTTCGATAAGACCTTCGTGATAACGTTAGAAATGGGATACTTTATATCGAATGAACGCAATTTCAGAGCTAGACCATGCCAATATGACCCCAAACTCACTGCAATTGAAAGGTCACACTTTTGTGACGAGTTTTATTAACCGTCTTTTTGCACCAGACCTAACAAAACATTAGTTATATGACTGATCTCGTTAGAGGGAAAATATTACGTTTTAACGAAGAATGATGACACGTATTTTTTGATTTCTCGTTTTCTTTAAAATAGAGGACATAAAAATGAAATCTCATCTTTTTCATTCAGGACACTTTAGGAAGAGATAGCGCGAAGAAATAATGGAATCATCTAAGACTAAAGAGAAGAAGATTTATTGCTTTTTAGGGTGTATTTTCTATAATAGTACATTAAATATTTAATCAAGAAAATAAATGATCAAGAATATTAATAATTTCCTGTTTTCTTTTAATTACGGAATTAGTTGCATATGTACATACAAGTATATAACTTCAGTATCAGTCTAATTCAATACATCAGGGATGCTCCAGTAGTGATAATTAATTAAGTTGCACTCTATGTCAATTAAAGTGCTAATGTTAATTAAAGTTTACACTAATTGACAAGAAGTTTATTGATTTAGAACGCAATTAGTTTAAAAAGTCAATTATATTATTGATTTTGTAATTAATTTTACTTTGATTAGAAGAAATTAGAAATTAAATTTGTTTTTCTGCTACATTTGAAAACCATAGCAAACTTATGGTGTGTATATATAAATTGACTAATTAAATTAGTCAATTCTTGTATCTCGTAAACTCAGACAAAACAGAAAATTATTATTTGGGATCTTTATAAATTAAGCCCGTAACCAAACAATACTACAAGAAATTAGGTAAAATTCATTCCAAGGAAATGTTAGTAGTGAACAATGATCAAATTCTAAATTATTCTCTCTTTGTAGTTATTTAATTCAACATCACTTTCCTGCGTGCATGCACACTTTTAGCTCGTTTATTATGCTTGCACGTGCTGTTCGATTCCGAATATTGAAATTAAGGCTTCAATTCAATTTATACAGTAAAATCCTTTCCCCGCTTTGAAAAGAGGAGATACCTCCGATTGCATATTTTGCATAACAAATAAATCAATCAATTTTATAATTAAGCCCATACCATACGTCTCACGGAAAACGGTACATAACGACATAAAATGTCATTAAAATAATTTTTATAATTATTCTTCAGCATGAAGTTTGTTTAGCCTACAGCTGATACTACTTTCTTGTCAGATAATTTTTTAGCATAAAGGCTTTAAAATTATTTTAACTGAAAATCAGATTTTCAATGCGTTTGGGATTACTGTAACTAGTTGCAGCCACACCAAAATGATCTCTGTGGTACATCTTTACCTACAAGACAGAAAAAGTGCTCAAATGCTCATGTCATATCTATGACTCACAAGAACCTTATCATCCATTCTCGCGTAAAATATTAATTGCAAGACATCTAGCAAATTTACAAAAATATCATTTAACGACGTAATGATTTAAAAGAAACCTCGATGAATTTGTAAAGTGACAACAAGATATCTAAAGATGAACAACAAAAAGTATTTTCCCAAACGGAAAACTTTGCACATTTTACAGAGAAATTCCGTAAAATTGTTTTACCAGCCCAATTCATCAGTTCCGGTCGTAGTTGGATGAGGAAATCATTACAAAAGATTTTAAGAACAGCTTACTATTAACATTTGATTGTTCACCACAAAAATCTGAACTACCAAATGTAGGAATCTGTAACGTTGTCGCTTTTCAGGATTAAAAAGTGAAACAGTGTTTGAGCTCTTGGCTAGCAAACTAGAATTTCTTTCTCATACCTTTATTATCAGTATAGATATTTATCCTCAAAGCATAATGCGTTTTTTTAGAACCAATAGGTCAAATTTAAGCCAGAACTTTAAAAACTATGTTTAACAAATTAGTCATTTGAATCCTTGGTATAATTTAGTTAGTTAAAGTATACAATGAAACTTTGAGTTATAACACAAAATGTCTCGCAATACCAAACGAATCTGGAATGTAGCCAAAAACAGAATTATAGGTTGAGCTTGACATTAGTCAAAAATAGGTCAGCAATTGAACATGTTTCACAAATGTTCATTACTCTATAAAACCGGGGCACACTGGGGGGCATTGCTGGAATCAAGTAGATGCTTTGCAAAGGGCACGAATCATCTAATAGGCAACCCAACATACACGAAAATATTCTAGTATGCACGTTACAATAACATAAATTTACGAATAAAGTAAGTCATTTAGGTTCATATATCTACCAATAATTTGTACAATAACTTACCACTCGTAAGCAATTTCAAATCTGGCGCCCTTTTAGAACACTTCAGCTGCTTGAATCTGCTTTGCACCCCAGTGCCACCTACTTTATTCTTATTTGATTTAGACTATAGGGCCAAGGTATGACTGATACCTAGAGAATACGTATATACAGGGCCGTAGCTGGGGTTAGGCAGAGTATGCACCCGCCTGAGAGCGCAAGAGGCAAGGAGCACCATAAGAGCGCTAGAGAAAATGTAATTTCTTCGTACTGAAAGAAGCGCAACTAAATAAAAGACAATGAGAAAAATAATTCGTCAGTTTAAAACTACCTGTTCTGTGCAATGTTTGTGCATTTTTAAATAACAAATGAGCAGTAGCAGTACGAATTTAATTTTTATTGAATTTATGACTTACACAAGAACATTAAGTTCTAATGGTCAACAAATGTTTAGAATTCTCGAATTTTAAGAAAAAGAATTAACTAGAGCTTAAGGGTTAGGTTGGAAAAGAGATAAAGACTTTCTCAGACTTTTGGTAACAACGTGACCTGTACGACGAGATCATTTAGAGTGCTATTCTACTATAAGCAATAGACAGTTTTCTAAAGCTTTTTATAAAATCTTACCAAATGGAGATAATGTTCACAGGAATGAGATCTCTTACTGTGTAGAACGTGTTGTTTGGACTAGGCAGTACCCAATTCGCTAAATCCTGTTTCCTGGCATAACATTGGCAAGTCAAAATCAAAATCAGAGGCCACTGTAGGCATTACGCCTTTTTGGCCTGATGAATTGTAAAAGTGATTTGGATGTGAACGCTGCTGCCCATGCGCGCGCTATCGATATAGAAACTTTACGATTAAAACGTGTCTGACCCAGTTAGGGAGAAAGTGTGGAGGTTCGGCAGGTCGACTCCGTCGTCGGTCCGGTCTCCGGTTCTCCCTCGGCATCATAACATTGGCGCCAGAATCAAATCGCACGAGAATTCGACTTCTCATAAAGAATGTGTTATTACTTAAAAACCCTTCAAGGGAATATCAACCAAAGTCACTTGGTTACTGAATAAAGCCAAAAATGATTATTTCCGAAACTGTGAAGTAGAAACATATTTTAAAATTCATTTTGGATGCAATTTTGTTTTGTATAAAAAAAACAATGAGGCGTTGCAAGGATCTGTTGAAAAAATTAAACACCCTAATTCCGGAAGATGTTTACAAACATTGGAGCTGATAAACCATTATGACCCCAACATTAAACATCAGCAAAAATCAGCAAAACACTTTTCATCACAAATTCAAAACGAACTTATTACAATAGTTGAAATTACTGTCAAAAACCGAAGTGTATCCGAAATAAAACGTGCCAAATATTTTACTGTCATGTAGAAAAGAATAAGGATGCGTGTAGGGTTGAAAAGCGATTTTTGGGATTTTTAGAATGCTTTGGCTAATATCCTCGAAAAAGCAGTTTTGGGTCTTGATATCCACAATATCAGAGGCCAAGGCCTACGATAATGACGCCAATATGGCTGGGAAATATGAAGGTGTTCAGGCTAGAATATTATTAACATATCGTCCCATGTTGAGCACACAATTCAAATTTAGTGCCGTTACATGATGCCTAACTAACTTAACTCTGAATAATCACTTTTCTGGAACAATTCAAAACTTTTTTAATTTCTTTGTGCATTCTACAATCAGATGGGATAAGCTTAAATGAAACATGGAAAGGATTTAGTGACACGGGGTGGTCATCGAAAATTAGCCCGAAGAGCAGCGATCGTTTAATTCAAAGACCTTCTAGCACTTCTGCAAGAAATGACCGATCCAACCATTTATTCTGTGGGCACTGTTAGTGAGGCGAGAAATTTTCAAAAAAACCTCAGGCAATACAAATTTGTAATTCTTTTGGTTTTTTTTGGTATTCTGTTTTAAAAAGAAATAATAAAGTAAATTTTTTGCCACAAAAGAAGAATGTGACGGTTAATGTAGCGTGCAAATATACGTCTTATAAAAGATTACTGGAAGAAATCAAGAATTACAGAAACGATTGTTTTGCTAGAACAGAGAGTTGCTAAGGATATATGCCAGAATTGTGATATTCCTGTAGAACTCAAAGAAATGCGCAAAAGGAAAATCAAAAGAATGCCTGGAGAGCTTGCAACTGACTCTAACTTGACTCCAGACAAATAATACTCCAAGTTGTCGATTCCACAACTTTCCTATTATGTGATCGTTACGAAAAGTTAAATAAACTCTCAGCTGATTTTGAGTTTTTTAATGGTGTATCGTGTTTAAAGATGAGCTTCAGCGAAATGGAAAGGTGTATTAAAGATTTGTGCATAAAATATCCAAGAAGATTTCTGCAAGAAGCTGAAAGTTTCAGATTTCAAATTTCAAAGTCAATCTCTTTTTAAAATATTTCAAAATTTGAATAAATTTGATTTACTTGTTGAGTATTCCAATTTTTCTACAGCAATATAAATATTCTTACCTATACCTATAGCGAGTGCTTCATGTGAAAAATCGTTTTCCAAATTAAAACTAATGTAAGGTTTTTAATAAAAAGTTTATTTATTTTTAATATTTGTTTAAACTAAGTCTCATACAATTTATTCCTAATTTATTTATATCACTAAATACATATTTATTTCGTTCCTAACTACGAGCTTATTCACTGCAGAACCGACTGGCGGCTCTATCCCCGCTGCATTTATATTCGTTTCCTTGTTTTTCTTGATGAGCCTAGAAGGTTCGCGCCTCTTTTCGCACATTCGACGGTCGGAAAACCTGGACCGTTCGAGACTTCCCCGGCACATTCGACCGGCGGCACGTTACACTAATTAAAAACTTTTTAAGATCGGCTGTGTCTCAAGAAAGACAGTCTCAATCTCTATAGAGAGGTCCATCACAGACTATATCATTTGAAACATATATTTCAGAATTTGCAGTACAGAAAGCAAGAGAAGTTTGTATCTGAAATGATTATTTTAAGTAATAATTTAAATTTTCAAACGGATGTGCAAGTTGTTGAGTTCCGATAGGTGGAATAGTTTTTGTGTTCCTATGTTTACTATTATTATAGAGGTGTGTAGTAGAATTGTGTTTTGTTTTTTCTGCTTTCTTATTTCTCTGATTTTAAAATTATTTCCAATTTTTTGTTATTTAGATATGTAGTTAATTAATTTATTTATAGTAATAAGTAATTGTAAAACATGCGATTGAAAAATGGCAAATTCACTTTTAAATAAAACGCCACACAGTGAAATAGTTTCTTTGACTCTTGGTGCAGTGGAAGGATGGGGGCGCAAAAATGCCGACTTGCCTATAGTAGAATTTTGCCTAGCTACGGCCCCGAGTATATACTAATTGCAATTTTGTAACTGTAAAAGAAAAGTTACAAAAAGGACACTATATAACAAGCTTTTCAAGCTGTTACTAAGCTAAGCTCTAATTGGAAGCTTTGGACATGAGTTAGGAGTGGAAGCAATAAAGAGAAGTCACATGCACAATTAAGTGAAACAAACAAATTTAGTATCAGCTTATCCTTCATTAAAGTATAAATTCCAATCAAAGCTAAACTCTAGTTTTTAGCTTTGGGCATGAGTAATTAGGAGTAGAACCAATGAATGATGTAACAATTGATTCAGAAAATCCATGTCCTCGGTTGGCTCTGAAAAATATAACATTCATATGTTTTCTTAATACTCAAATTATCTGTAAAAAATAGGTTATTGCAAACAAAGAAAATAATTCAAATTTATCTAACTAATAACAATCATAATATAGCATTATAATAATAATCCAATTACCTTCTTTTGTCATCTTTGTTCCACTTCGAAAATAACTTCCTAACATGAAAGATTTATGTTCTTGGGTAAAAACCATAACTATGCTTTACAGTCAGGCAAACTGTCGTATATTACAGCAGCACTTTACTCATTTGAAAAGAATGCGACATGTGAAATATTATCAAAAAGAAAAGAAAAACTAATCTCACAAATAAGTATACAGATTGGGACATCTTCAGAGATAAACTAGAAGAGATAATCAATTTAAAAGTAAACTTGAAATCTAAAAAGGACCTAGAATGGCAATCTAGGAATTTTATTGAGAATATCAAAACAGCAGCAAGAAAAGCTACCCCTGAAGCAAAAGAAACTCCCATAAGTGAAATAAAATATCCTGCTAGTATTAGGGAACAAATTAAAGAAAGAAGGAGAGCCAGAAGGATATGGCACACTACCCGAAACCCTACTGATACAACAGAATTCAACAGAATAAGCAATCAAGTCAGAGAAATGATTAATACATGCAAACAAAATTGCCTCGACGAGTACTTAAATAACCTCGGACCGGAAGTGGACAAGGAATACTCATTGTGGAAAGCGACAAGAAGATACAAAAGGCCCGTTACTCGCGTCCCTCCCATAAGAGACACTCAAGGTAACTGGCTACGAAAAAACGGTGAAAAAGCTGGATTGTTTGCGCAACATCTAGCAAATACATTCCAACCACACGAAATACAGTCTGATATCCAAACTATACCAACTTACCAACCAGAAATAGCATTCAAATTGTTTACACCAATAGAAATAGCAAAAGAAATAGATCAAAATCTCAATCCAAAAAAGGCACCAGGGATCGACGAAACATCACCTGGGGTGTTCAAAGAACTGCCAAGGAAGGCCATTATCATGCTTACATATCTCTTCAATGCCTGCTTACACTTGGAATACGTTCCTGAGTGCTTCAAGATGGCACAGATAATCATGTTAAAAAAGCCAGATAAGCCAGACGAGGAAGTTGGATCGTATAGACCGATTTCACTTCTTCCAACTTCTTTTTAAAGCGGCTTAAGTCTTTAATAAACATCCCGGACTTCCAGTTCGGATTCCGAAATAAACACTCAGCTATCGATCAAGTACATCGAGTCATCAAAGTCATTGAACGAGCTTTTGAAGAAGGGAAATATTGCTCTGCAGTATTCCTTGATGTGTCGCAGGCGTTTGACAGAGTGTGGCACAAAGGTTTAATCCTCAAGATGAGTAAAATGCTACCCAAAAATTACTGCAGATTGCTAGAATCACACTTAGCTAATCGGCAATTTCGAGTGATGCAGGAGGATGCCAAGTCAAAATTTTATCCAATAAAAGCAGGCGTACCGCAGGGAAGTGTGTTGGGACCCCTTTTGTACCTGCTATATACTGCTGATATTCCAACATCAGATGAGACATTCATATTGTAATCATGGCGGTAAATGAATCACAATCAATAGCAGTTGAGAAAACTCAACGCACACTGAACAAAATCAACAGATGGACAAAAGACTGGAAAATCAAGCTTAACGAGCTGAAATCAGTCCACATCACATATACGCTGCGGCGAAGAAATTGCAGTCTAAGAACATATCTCAACGAGGTACCAATCCCTCAAGCAGAATCAGCAAAATATCTTGGGCTTCATTTAGATTCAAGATTAAACTGGAAACACCATCTAAGAAAAAAAGCTGAACAAATTCGCATTAAACAACGACAAATGTATTGGCTGGTTGGACATTATTCTAAAATGAATCTTCATTGTAAAAGAACTATTTATCTATCTATATTCAAACCGATATGGATGTATGGGATACAACTTTGGGGTTGTGCACATAAATCTAATCGAGAGATAATACAAAAATGTCAAAACAAATTCCTGAGGATGATCACCAACGCGTATCGATACGTAACCAATAACGAAATACATAACGACCTCAATATACCCACGATAGAGGAAGTCCTCAAGGAACGAGCCAATAAACATGAGATTAGACTTCTCAATCATCCAAACGTGGAAGCAATTCAATTATTGGACACAACCAATGAAAGAAGAAGACTGAAGCGAACAAAACCGCATGAATTATGTAGATAAAAGACGTAAAGAGTACTATCGGCAACTAACCACTGGTTTAGTATTTCCACACAAGTCTTGTTTAATATAAACACAATTCATCTGTACTAATAAATTAATTATATTAAGATTGTAGTCAAATTTTCTATCTTTCTCCTTCATGGCCAACCCAAGACAAAAATTTTCTGAATCAGTCTTGATGGCACTTGTGTTTGTTGGAGTGATAAAATAAAGAGTTTTATTGGGTCTGCAGCTGATTAAGAATTTGTGCATGTTGCTCTTCATTATTTCTTCGTATACTCGTAGAAAACTTCCTACTCGTTCAAAAAGTTTCGCTTTACACTCTTGTTATATAAATGACTATTTTGTTTGATTTTCTAAATATAATTTCAGTTATAGTGTACAGTGCGTCTCACTTTCGATGTATTTATGGGTTATCTTGGTTTTTATTAAAGATACAACAATGAGGTTTGACCACACTGTACTGACGTCCCAAACTACATTGGTGATAACAAATTCTGGCGATTCTTTTTAATTTTTCTGTTATAGGCAAAAATTCGAATTTTGGTATTTTTGTGAAAGCTTCTTGTCAAAATAGTCGAAATCGTTGCCGCAGATTCATGAAGAATCATTACTAGTGAATGCAGCAACCGCAGGGAAATTTCTAACGTGTGATTGTATTTATTTGTTAGTCATAGAAAGTAGTTTTTCCTTGAAGAACGAAAGAAAGTGGATGTTCTCTACTGGGAGTGTCTATCAAATGCACTGAGTTATTGTCTGTTAAAGCGCGACAATAACAGTAATCTAAAGAAGTATCAGTGAATGAAAAATAAGTTTCATTAAAAGCAACTAAAGAAGTTTGCGTATACACTGTAATTATTTCCTATTGCTTACTTCATTTAACAGTGAAACTGAGAAAACTAGAGACTCATGTGAGAGGTAGTTATAATCTATAATTTCAGTGTATGAACCACAGCGTAATCTGTTTGCAAATGCTTTAGAATTTTTGTAAGCCTAATATATAGTGTTGAATTCGTCTATAATTATTCTCATTTCTTAATGAAAATTATTAAAACTATTTTTGAGAGAATCTCATGTTGCACACTATTTGTTGTTGTTGCATCCTGTATACATACAATGGAACTTATTAAAGTTTTGCTCATTAATTCTCGAAAAGCTTCAAAGTTAGATTAACTAAACCATTACGTTGACCTGTTAATTAAATTGCATAACAACTAATTTCTGTTGTCATAATTATCATAATTTAAGGGAAGTTTTTAAATATTATCGTCACTCATATGTTATAAAATATAAAATAGAATACTGTTGTTTGATTGAATTGCCTAATTAGGTTATTAGGCTTTACCAGTTTTCTACCTAGAAATACTCCAAATTTTTCGTAAAGACCCATAATTTGCAAATTCATATTTCTATCATTAAAAAACAAACTGGGAACTTGTATTAGTAAAATTAGATATTTATGTCCGACCTTTTAAATCGTAATAAATTTCCTTCGGGTGCGTGTCTGAAATAATTGCGGTTTTATTGTGTGTTTTATGATACCTCTGGGTGCCTGTAAAATTACTTTATTCCTTTTTTTTCGTAAAATACAGCTTAAAGTCTAATTTTAGATTTTCTGATATCGTTATTATCCTACTAATGACTTAATAAAAAGGTATTGTTTATTTTTACAAAACAAATCCTCTTACAAAATAAATCGTTGAAAATTTACTGTTATCTTATAAAAAATCAAACTTATAAAATCGATATTGAATTTAACCTATTTTTAGAGATACGCTTAGTTAACTTTAAAATTGCTTGTAGCTGCATTTAAAAAACCACCCTTAGCCACGTAACAAATTGAAACTAGAACATTAATGGAAAAGGATATCCTAAAGCTTTGACCCAATTTTTCAACACTGCTCGTGACGCAGCTCATCAAAACGATGCAAATTTTTTCACTTTGACCACTAAAAGGTATGTACTTCATAATTGTTTTGCTCCGGGTAACATTCACTTAGTTTAATCAATTCTCTTTTAGAAAGGTTTGTTTTGGCTTAAAAAACAATTTTAAATTAATTAAATATATAAAGTGTAATAATATGTGGGTCAAGCTTTCGAGATGAATTTTTCAGCTAAAAAATTAAAAACATTTAGATAATGAAATGTTTCGTTTCCGAAATACAGCATTGCACTCAAATAGCAAATTCTGGAATGAAGATTCGTAACACGATCATAACACAGCAACCATCTTTTTAAAAGTTACGAATAAATTTTTTTATCATACAAATTTAAAAAATTTTGTAAAAGAAACTTTTTGACTAAACTTTAATTACAGTATCTTAAGGTTGTCAAACTACATATTGAGGATAACTAGATTGTGAGTGTCGCAGGTGAAGACGTTAAAATTAATTTTATATTTTGTATATCATTTCTACCATGTTCTTCTAGCTCTGCCCTATTTGCACCTTCAATGAACCTAATAATCTAACTTTCTTAAAAATAACTAAATATTTAACCTAATAATAGAATCCAATTCTTTCTGGAGTTTTGCAGTTTCAAAGATTTCAGCAACATCATTTTTTGTGATAAGCGTTTTCTAAACCTAAAATTAAAATTTTTTTGCTGTCTACATCCCTTACTTCTTCTTTATGGCGTTGAGCTTCTATTCCTTCAGATCTGTTGGTATAAACTCAAAACGCCTATCCAAAGCTGAGCTCGGCAAGTTTATCTTTTTGTTAGTACCTACATGTCTGCTTCTGTATTGTTGGGAACCCACAACTAGCTTTGCTTTTTTTGATTTAGATAAACTTTTTCAATGCATCAATACAATTCCTTGTATTGATAAAGTTTAATTGTTCTACTCAACTTTCTAATTATGTAAACACATCCATCTGTTCCGCTTAAATATAAGTAATTTTATCCATCAAGATGGCTTAAGCCTCCATTTGGAATATCGTGGTGTAATATGTAAAGGAAAACTTTCCAGCATGCCTTTATTCAAAGAAGCGTTTAGTCAACTCATCAAGTTCCAGTAAAATACCTTTAACCTAACAAATTATAATACTCAAGAATTGGTGCATTTGACATACCTAAGACATCGCAAGAATAGCTTAAAATGTCTTTATTCAAGATTAAAAACACTTTATTGTTTCCTAGCTATGTGTTCTCGCATTACATTCATTGTTTCGATAGAGTAAATAACAATGTAGGTAAAGTCATTTCAAATCATCAACTTGACAAGACTTTTTCATTTTAATTACATTGTCGATTTGATTATTGATTTCTGCAAGTTTCTAACTAATTTTGAAGTAAGAAGATGTAACAATCTGGACAATGCAAATAACTGTTATCCGTAACAATAAAAAGTGATATAAAAGTCCTTTGACCCAGTTTTGCCTTTTTAAGTTTGTTTTGAACGAGTTTATCACGAAGCAGTGATGATAGATTTTTTTAGAACACTCTCTTTTGGGTACTGGAAGTATGCGGTATAGAAATGAAAGATTAATAAATCTATGTATGTTCAATTGAGAGTAATGGTACAATGCAAAAAGCAAAAAAGAAGCATTTTACAAATACTCAAGTTTATGCCTAACCTGTAACCTTCTAAGATATTTTATGTATTCTGTTATTACCCTTCTTTTTATTGGAATGGCTCAGATGTCAGAAATAAGTAGTAACCTTTTGTCATTCTTGCTTATTATAGGTTTTTTGTACGTTCTAAAATGGCCTTCTTAATTTGTGATAGTTATTGGATCTTGGACCAAATAATTTGGAAGTAAAGCTATGTGTTTTTACGGAAAAGCGTGTAAAGAAACCAGTTATTGAAAAGTATTCTTATTTAAATAGCTGGTGCTTCTGATCGATGCTAAATCCCACCATTCTATCAGAAGACTGTTTAGGCTCCTTCTGAGATCGGAGTGTTAGTAAGACTTGGTGGGAATACATACGATCAGCATTTGTCATTATCATCAGTTTTTGAATTCTGATATGTTACACTTTTTTATGTTGGAATTAACTAACGTGGTGGTGAACAACTAGGCGTGCCAGCACGGCGTTCTGTGATTGTGGTGGTGGACGGTTTATACGTCTAGAATGTTTTGCCTCAGATGTTGGTCGTCAGCACGACTGACGGTGGAGCCGATGGAATTTACATATCGTGCATTGTCGATGTCTCTGCGCAGCGCCCGCGAAAGGAGTAATACATATGGTTAGATTTTCATTGGCTTTCATGGGCGCTTATGTTTAGTTTGTATTGTATAAAACCCCGACGACTCTCGCCAAGTCTCACAGTCGCAACGCAAATGTCTGTACAGTTTACTTAGTGGTGAGGTGAGACAGGTGGCTGAAATGCACAATAGGTTTCGATGTTTAGTTGGCGAGTTGACCCAAGAAGTCCCACTTCTGTTGAGCTGTTTATTTTTAGTCGAAGATTGTGTTAAAAGTCTGTCAGACCCGGCGCGAGTAGTAACGTTACTGTGTCAGATTATTTTTAATTTTGTGTTTGACTAAATTCTATTAATTTTCAAGGTAAGTTTCTAACTTTTATCGGTCTCTGGTGTAGCATACTAATTAGATACACATATAGGAGGCGGAACAGGATCGTCTTTTACGACTTCTTCGAGAAGTTGAAGAAGAAGAAGATCCTCTTGATGAAGAATCTGACCCTGAGGAGGACAACGTCAAAAAAAGAACGGAAGAAACGGATACCGAGCAAGAAAGAGACTCCGAAGAGAAATGTGCTGAGCGTCCGCTAAAGGTTCCACGTATGTCAGCATTTTTTGGAAAAGATAGGAGAACCACTTGGAATAAACACAATATTCCTAATGAAAAAGCTAGGACTCAAAAATGCAATATTGTTACACCTTTACGTGGCGTTAGACCTTGTGTTAAAAATGTAAAGACTGTATACGCATGTGGGAATTCATTCTTCTGTAACGAAATATTGGAAATTCTTCTTGAAAATACGAACAAAAGGATTCAATCACAGAGAGATAACTTTTCCCGACCAAGGAATGCGAAGAGCACCGACCTAGCTGAAATAAAGGCATTAGTAGGCCTATTATATCTAGTAAGAGTTTTGCGGAACAGCCGCCTCACTGTTGATGATCTCTGGGAGGAAAATAGTACTGGCGTTAAAAAGTTTTGGTTGACTATGTCCAAAGAGAGATTTTTATTTTTCATGAGATTGTTGCGTTTTGATGATAAAATAACGCAAAACAAAAGGAACTCTGAAGATAAGCTGGCGCCAATAAGAGAGTTATTCGACAGTTTTGTTGCTAACTTTAAAGTGTTACACGATTAGTCCATTTGCAACGATTGATGAACAGTTGCCGGCATTTAGGGGTCGGTGCTCTTTTCGGCACTACATCTGCCCTTTGAAACTCAACAAGTATGGAACATAAACTTTTTCCATGGTTGGCGCAGAAATGCTATACACCCAGAACATGGAAGTGTACGTTGGAAAACAACCTGAAGAGCGTTTTTATCTTCCAAATGATGTTGCAAGTATCGTGTTAGGACTTGCTTCTCCTATTTTTGGCACTGGACGAAGTATTACCTGTGATAACTATTTTACGTCCATTTTACTTATAATTGAGACTGTCAAATAAATAAATCTGGGCTGCCTTCCAAATTTGTCAATACGAAAGATCGTCCTGAGTCTTCAAGTGTCTGGTTATCAAGTAAACACAACAAGTGTTTCTTATGTGCCACGTAAAAGCAAAAACGTTATTCTCGCTTTGAGTATGCACCACGACGATACAATCGATCCAGAATCCGACAAAAAAACAAACCAGAGACGATCACATTCTATAACTCAACCAATGGAGGTGTGGATACCGTAGACAGGATGTCTGCTACGTATAACGTAGCAAAATACACGCGCCGTTGGCCCATGGCGATTTTATTTCATCTTATTAATATTGCAGCTATAAATGCTTGGATAATTAATGTAACAAATAGCAAGACATATACATGTGTACGAAAACGGTTTTTAAAAGACCTCATGAGTTCCCTTACTAAAGAGCATCAAAGGCGTCGTGCTTAATTGACAAACTTGCTGAGGAATGTAAGACAACGTGGGCAGGAGGTAGCAGGAATGGTGAATAAACAAATCGAAAAAATCTTCCAGACGACTATGCTACTGACAACATGTCCCAAGAACACTCAAGAGAGCAGGATAAGAAAGCAGTTAGTTCCACGCTCCCAGAACAAAGACGTACGTTGGGCAGTGTACCTGCAGAAATATTTACTGAATCCGGGTTCCTACGTTCCCCGACGAAACTCAGGGTGAACCCAGCTTACAATGCCGGCGCGACAAGACAGCAGATCCTCAGAAACATAAAGACAGCACACACGAAGAAAGTCACTGTTGATGTTTACACCTACCGGACACCAAGCTCAACTGTAACTCAACAGCTGTACAAATAATGTGACGTGCATACTCTTTTATTGCGTTGTAATCTGACTGGAAATCATGTACGGACTCATTAATGCAATTTTAGAACATCTTACAATCAAGCCTGCGCAGAAAATTTAATAATCAGATTTAGACGAATAGCGTTTGTAACTTTATTGCTATCAAATAAATTTTCTAGAAATGAGTGAATTAGTCTAGGTATAGTCTGTTTCAATGTTATAGAATTTATTTTTACAGTGTACAACAAACACATCAAATTTAAGGTTACAATCTAAAAGCACAAAAATTGTTACATATATTCCTGCAAACACAGTTATATCGTAGCGATATCAGTGCGAGTTTATCTGTGTACGAACTTGTTATGTATAACGCGTAATGTCAAAAACACAGTACAAGTTGCAGTACATCGCGATTACGTACCGATTGTTACAGGTCGACGACATCCATCGTGCTTCAGACTAGGTATATGCTTGTTGGTACATCGTCATAATTTTACGTGAATACATCGCTCTAATGTCTACGTTTCGATGTACCTGTTTCGTTTAATTTTTAAAGACTGTGTAATATGCTAAATTACGTATTCGTTACGTCTACATTGTAACATTGTTAACATGTAATTATGCTCCATTAATTAGTTAAAGTCTGGTCTTTCTACCTCCTTGTCAATTTACCGTCCACGTAACCCAAAACATTTTTCCAAGCTTCCGACCAATTTATTCTAGTCTATAGAGGTTGCAGGACGACCAAAATAAATTAGTCAAAAGTTAATACAACATATTGACCTTGCCCAAGTAAGAAAAGTCTTAAGTTATCTGACCGATAAATTTATAAGGAGGTGGAAAGACTAGGCCTTAATCTAGGTGGTGCAAAAATTTCAAAATCTCTTAAATCATTCAAATTCGTTATCAAATAGACCTGTAGTTTAGGAATACTGCCATTCCGTTTTTAAATAAAAGTAAAAATTTGGAATTAAAGTTAAGAAAAGATCAAGGACATGCATTGCAAAACGAATAACCTAGTAATATAATTAATTTAATGATATTACACAGTACTTTTTTTTGAAGGAAAATGCATTAAAAGTAATACTTGGAATAAAAGTTTTATTAAATTTTTTTAAAAAAGAAAAAATACAAAACAATTACAAAACACATTAATTTTTTGTCTTCTCGTCCCTTTTTAATCTCTGTGCAGCATGGCGTAGTCCCTCGGAACAACATTGCTCAATTTCTGAAAAACAAAACAATTTATATATGCAAGCTATAAATATTACGATAAAAAGAATACCTTTGTCCGATATTCATCGTCTTGGTTCCAGCCATTTGAAGATTCCCACGTTGGCTACACTACTCGTGTTGCTATTATTGTCATTGATGCTATTATTTCTTTCATAGTAGTATTGTTTTCAATTTTGTCAAAGATTTTATCATGGTTGTCATCTTTATTATTGAATAATTGTAATTTATGTCTTGCTTTTATAATATTTTTGTACTGCCCTTATCTACGGTACTTTTGTCTAGTGGATAAAGTACTAAACGGTTTTTACTTTATTCTTTTAGACATTTAGCTTACAGTAAGTTGTTATCCTTAAAAATACAAGAATCAGTACAAATACTACATATTACTAATTTAAACTTACCTATTAACGACACTAAACCAGACAAATTTGCACAAAAACTGCGGAACACTCTGGAATGAATTTCCTCCAACCGAACGAAGGCAGGGGACCAAATCAGTGGTGTTCTTTGAAGAATTTACTGTTTAGATGCAGACGGACTAAATACTTTTATTACATTCTTAGAAAGAACCATGACCCTCTCTTTCTCATTTGTAAAATAAACCCAAAATTTTCCTAAAAACGTCTAAGAAGGAAGTCATAAATTTTGTTTGAAACCCCTTTCACATTGACGGTGAATCAGGCAAACTTTAAAATAACGGGACATTATTTACTATTATTTTTTTCATACCTGCTTTTAAATAAAGAAATATTGATTTTTACCGCTTTACTGCTTGTTTATAAGACGTTCAATATATGTAGTAAAGTTTCACTTCAGAATAAGTACATTGTACAAAAATTTATTATTATTTATCATCTTGGAATGGTCCCTACCTGGTCAGGCGCTTTTGTGCGGGACACAATCTGTAAAAGATCCACATCACTTGATTTTTATATAGAAAGTACTATAGTTACATAAATATTGCTGTGGTTTTTGGCCATACAGCAAAATCAAGTAAAATTTTAAAGATCAAAATTGCCCAAAAAATTATGGAAATAAGAAATTATTTTTATGTTAATTTTGTTTATCACTGTATATTTTAAGACTTAACTTATGTTAGAATTCAACACTATTTTAATATCATTTATATTATTTTATGCCTTAAACATGTAGGAAAAGGCATAAGAGATTTAATTGCAAAAATTAAAAATGACTTTAGATTAGTATTTTTGTAAGTGAGTATTCCTGAAGAAAAGAACTTTAAAGAGTCTGGATCGCGGTTGCTGTCATGTCTGAGATTATATTCTACAATAAATTTTGAAAGATGTCAGTATAATTTTCTTATGAAATTATAACGTCATTATGAAAAAATTGAATGTAGAATATAAAAATATAATTATTTCAGACATGTGTAAGAAGATTATTTACCAATAATTAGCGCATAAAGATTTGAAAACGTAACGTCAGTTGGGCGACCGGTGTTCTAAATAGTTAAGATCTTCTATAAATCAAGTATATGTAAAACAAGCATTATTGTTACATCATTAACATTTATCATATAAGTATATGCAGAAGTATGTAACAAATACAGCGTATACCCTATATCTACCAGATGTGATTGCAATTACGTCTTTGCAATGTCATAGCATTGTCGTCTACCCGATGTATTCGAAATTACGCGCTGCCGACCTAGTTTAAGTAATCCTTTGCGATGTTGTAGTCTTGACGTCCCAGCTACACTTTATACCTGGTATCTACCTGAAGTGATTGAAATTACGCGCTGGCGATGTAACGTGAGTACTGCTTTGCGATGTCATAGTATTGACGTACCAGCTACATCGATAAGATGTAATCGAGAGATGTAGTGCTCGTTCTTTCGTTGGTATGTACCTGTTACATTAATGTCACACCTGTGTTTACTGAGATTAACAACTCATTTTTACTGAAAAGATGACACAAATGATACACTTTTAACTAAAAAAATTATTTAGTTAATTCCAGCAGAACTTCAAAGTACAGTGTTACAAAAATATCATGTCAAGGCCTACCTTGAATTCTATAATATAGAAACAGACTGTGGCATCTATTTTCTCAATACCTGAATATAACGGTAATGTATTATATTACAACACTATATATAGATATTTAAAGCTCACAATTGAGATTTCCAAAATGTAAGGGACAGAAAATCTGCTAAATTTTAAGAAACTTCTATCTTTGTTTCCTTATTTCGGTTTTACAAAAAGAAAACTTTGAGACCTTTGCTTTTTAAAAGCCATTATAGAGGGTTTAGCTGAATAATTTGATTGTACAGGATGATCGAGAAAGACATGTTATTTCTTTCGATATTTTTTAACGAAATATCCTACTGTTAAGATTTAAGACGGCATGAGACCAGCTTTCGTTTGTTAGTACTTACCATCTGTTTTAAACCAGTAGTCTTTCTGCTATACATGGTGAATGTTCAAACACCGATTTCCATAGGTAATCTATTTTGAGAAATCAATGTACTTAGAAGTATATTTTTTGCCATAACTTAAAACCACTTTTTTTTATAGAATTCGGAGTAGGCTGTGGTTTAAGTTCATTTTTACAGGATACAAAGAAATGCGATGTAATAACCTGGTAACTTTTTTAGTGAGAACAACATCAATGTCATAATATACTCTGTTATAGAAGTTGTAAGTCATAGCCTTCTCTGAATTCTATAGTAATAAACTGTACTGTATGTTGATGTAGCCAACACTGAACGGAAAGTAAGAAAACACCAAAGTACATAACGCGATCTATTATTGATAACCAGAAAAAGTTAGGAAATCACGTTTTTATGGAACACCGTATACTTTAAAATATAGTAGAGTGTCGATTATCCGAACGTTCAATTATTCAAATCGCGACGTCGACGTTGCCATTCTCAAAACGTACAAAGATCAGTCACTACCAGAGAACTAATAATATTCGACAAATTAGAAGTGAGCATTTTCTCACAAATTAGTTTTTCCGTGAACTTTTATGAGAGAAGGCACCGCCTAATTCTCAGGAAGTGCGTTATTAGCTGTATAAAGGATGTCAATTTTTGATTATCTGAATCACCCCGGACAACATTAGTTCGAATAATCGACGCTCTACTGTAATTTTGTTATCGTCCTGTACAACTGTTTTTTTTATTTCCAAAATTTCTACAAATAAGTCCACATTGTGTTGAAACACCCTAAAATAAAAAATTTTTAAATTTTCTTAAACCTCTGCAATGAATAAGAATACGGAAAACGGTAAATGCAGAGTGATAAAAATTTCATCAATAATCGAGTTAAAATACTTTTGAGGTTGTAGTTTCTTTCACTAAAAATAAACTCTAGCTGTAATTCTTTTTTTAATGAAAAGTCTACCTGAATTTGATATTATTGAATAGGTTTATAAGCGATATAAGGTTATAATATTATATGGTTGTTACTCTTTACTTACGAAAAGAAGAATAAGAACGAATTAACTAAACCAAAATAGTAAGACATTTGTAGATAAGTTCTATTTATCTTTAATCTTTACAAAAACAAAACCATTGACAAATGAGTTTCATTTTTGAAGAAGAAATGCTTGACAACACAAATTTAATTTTCTTATTTTTGACATTGTCTACGTATTTTAAATCAAGTTTAACAAACACATTATAAAAAGATGGATATCTTCAATCTAAACGAATAACGCTGACGTCTATTAAATTTGCTAGTCACTCAGAATCCCGTAATTATTTGTAAGTTTCTGTGTGAAAAGATCTGAAGCGCTTTCAAAGAAAATTTTTCCATTTTATATCAAGTACGAACAAGGATTTAAATTTCTGACTAGCTGACAGCTACAACAAGGATGTGTTCCAATAACTTTTATTAGTATAAAAATAAGACAAGGAAAAGCTTTCAAATGTTACTCTGTTTGAGGTGCAAAACCAGACAAAGAATATGATTGTAGTACATAACAAAAGAGAAAATATACACCAGCTACAAAAACATAAATTATTTATTGACCGGAGAAATTAAAATACCTCGAACAATATTTCTTATGCATACCTATAAAGAGGTTGTAATGAATTATGCGTGGACGCACAAAGAAAAGCTGCTTTCAACGTTTCGGACTTGCAAAGGACAGTTTACTAACAGCCTTTCCATTATGAAAATCCTGAGAGCTGTTTGTAGAGGCACCGCTCTCTTTAATATTTAAAAGTTTTGAACTTTGCTGCGGTGCATATTATTAGAAGTCTTTAGCAGCTATATCATTTACGGAGTTCTTTAGAAATTTTTAATTGGACCTAAAGTTCTTAAAAGCGTCATTTTAAATTTCTGATGAAGCTTTGGTTTATGTTAACAAGTTCATATTCTCTTTAATCGTTATAATTGAGATTGCCATATTTTTTTAATTTTTAAAGTTAAAAGTAGTATCTTATTTAGCATGGCTTGATACCTCGGCGTTTTGCTCGTAAACCAACCTTAATCGTATCAGTTTAACGTAAAAAATTGCTTTTTTAAAGAGTAACGTTTCTGCTATTTGTATTCTAGAGCACAAAACAGGATAATAAAAGTAATAAATAGCAATTTTAACTATTCAATACATACTTTACAAAATCCAAAGAGAGTCATTACGTTTTTGTGTTTAAATTTCTATTAGCTAACAATTTAAAGTAAATTACAAGCTTACTTTTTAGAAGCAAGCGTATTTATCTATGAAATAGTAATCTTGCACATTCTTTGATCTTATAAAACTATTTTTTTTTCTAATAACTAAATTTTTTATTGCAAGAGATAACTTTGTATCAATTACGCGGTACAGGTTTTCTTAGCTTGTCGTACTTACTTACTGCATGAATAACTAATACACTCTGGTAATAACGACATGCAGCAGCTTTCGAAGGAGAATAATCTTTGTTTCTAGTAACGGGAATTTGCAAATCATTGTGTTAAGAACCAGCTCTAAAAAACTGACCCCTTCAAACTAGTTTTGCACGGAATTCATACATAATATAGTTGTTAATAGAGAGAACTTAATTGAAAGCTGAATAACCGATCTAACTAAGAATTTCAGGTAAATGTTAATACAGTAGATTACACAACTTTTTTTCGGTTTGAACAATAAAATATGTGAATACTGAAAACAAGATTTTATACACAATATGAAAATGCACCAAATTAGTAAGTTGTTGGTGGCCTTGGTTGAGCGTCTCGGACTTGACTTTCTATCTGTCTATCAGAATCACTGAAACAAATCAATTTGCCTAGAAAAGTCTGCCTTTACGGATTCCACTCGAAACTGCAAAGTATCCTTTGTTATTTCATTTTTCAATGATTCAAAGCTTTAGCTTAAGGAATTTGCAAAATGTACATAATGTTAAAGAATTTCTATTTATGGGATTGAGAAAAAATAAATGGCAATCATACTTCATCTTCCAAATAAAGATTTGTTTAAAGTAATTAATCAAGGTACAAACTTATCTTACGTATTTGTGGAAAACATAGCTCTAGTCAGTAGTATGTAATCAAATACAGAAAAGATAAGTAGACGTTTCCAGAAATAAGAAAAAAAACAGACTGCAAGTACAGACAGAAATACAACTGCGACAAATCCAGGTAATAACCTAAAATCTTCAGAAACAATTTAAGAAGTTGACCTGCCTAAAATCTATCAAGATCAATAAAATTATTTCTAGTATACAGGATGTCCCAAGTTCTACCATACTTTTTAGAAAAGGTAGAAAATTCAAATTTCTTAAACCCATATGGCTATAAAGAATCCTTAAAAGTATCAAGAAACAATACTTAGGCAAATAACCTCTTTGAAATTCATTTATGCATTTTGCTAACTTCAGAATTTTTATCGCTTTTGTTGTCTTTAAGAAACGTTTGGCGTTTGAAAACAACGAGTAATCTTGGAACTTTAAGATTAAGAAACTAACGTGTCCAGAAAAGTATACAACAAATTAAAAAGCTCTCTATTATAGCATAGCTCGGAAAGTATTTTATAAAAACTTTTTTTGTACCAAAACTTTCCTGGGTACATTGTTAGTATCTGAAATGGTAATTAAGGAAAATTTTAAAGACAGTATATACTCATATGCGTTATTTTGAGAATCTGCCGTCCCGTTGGTTTTTAGAGTGAAGACTGCTGATTGTTTGCTTTCTATAATCAGAGTTTACTATACGTTTCGAAAGTGTGAGCACTCATGTGCAGCAAGTCCTCGGGACAGCGTTGCCCGACGCACGACTTTGTCTTGGGAGATAGTGGGAGTATCGGCATCAGGTTTACACTTCCTTCCCTGTTCTTGGAGCGTTCGCAAATCTTCCTGAGACATCAAAGTTTCTTTCCACTGTTTCTACCGGAATCTACAGGGTTCTATTTACACAGCGTGACACAGTGTGACATTTTAGGAATCTAGAGGGATTTTATTAAAAATTCTACAATAATATTTTACAAAATAAAAGTTTTAACTAGGAAAAATAATGTCCCGTGTCGCCAAGGTACAGTTATTAACAAGTAAACCAACTCTTACAAAAAGCGGGAAACAGCTTGAAAACAAGACGTTATGTTGGAGGATATTTTTGCGTT
>VTPC01001536.1:37033-51631 GCA_011009095.1 Ignelater luminosus
TTTATAATAGATGTCACGACGGTCGAACGCCGAGCGAGATGATAAGTAGCAGTGTCGTACACATGAATTCAGCGCTGGTGAATTTTTATTAATGATAAACAGTACAGGTTTTGGCCACGAGCAGAGCCGCAAAGCGTCTGGGTGAAAACCTAGAGGTGATGCAGCAAACCGCACGGAAGTCTACCTGCCCCAGCACTAGTTTTATTTAAGTCTTGAAAGACAAGAGAAATAGTATTAACGTAATTGTTGCTAAAAAAAACAATAATTGTACATAATACACGTGTAAACAAGAAACATATTAAAATGAAATTTTTTATAAATTACTAAATAATATAAAAACACAATCAATTTATTTATTGATTTATTTTTATTTTTGACAATTTCCTGCAAGGTCAATGCATTTTGTCCAGCAATGCTCTAAAACTTGAATCCCATCACGGAAGGCAATTTCTCAAGACCTGCAAAATACTTAGGTGTCAACCGCGGTCTTGACTTCTTCATTTGACGAAATTTTTTTCCACCAAGAAAAACTTTTAGGTTAGGGAATAAAAAGAAGTCGAAGGAAGATAAGTCAAGGGAATACGATGGGTGCGAAAGTAACTCATACTTTAATTCCTTGATTTTGTCTACTGTTGTTACACCGTTGTGATCACGTGCATTATCCTGATGAGAAATTATTTTATTACGAGCTAATCCCGGTCTTTTTTTTCACGAATATTCTGATATATCGGTCTAGAAGATTCACATAATATTCCCCCATTTATTGTTTGCCTCTTCGGGGGATAATCGATCATCGGTATTTCTTTTGTGTCCCAGAAAAGTGAAGCCGTTACCTTAATTTAATTAATTAATTTAATAATCATGGCTTTCTTTAGAGCCGAACAACTAGATTCAGTCTACTGCCTTGACTGTGATTTTGTTTCAGGCGTATAGTAATGGAGGCAGATTTCGTCGGTAGTGACAAATCAACGCACAAAATCAGATAAATTTTTATACATAATTTCACATTTAAAATATAGAACACTCGCTCTTTTTAAAATGCCGAAAGCATTAGCTATTTCAGACAATTTTAGTCGTCTGTCCTGCAAAATCATATCATAAATTTTTGCAACCATTTGTGGTATTGTAACGCTTCTTGGTCGTCCAGAGCGGGGTTCATCGTGAATGCTTGCACGACAGCGCTAACATTCAGTCACCAAGTTTTTAACAGTGGCATAGGATGAAGCACTTTCACCCAATACATTTTGCATTTCTTCAAAGATTTCCGCACCTCTCAGTCCTTTGATTTGCAAAAATTTAATAACAGTATGATGTTCAGTATTCTCCATTATGAAACACACCACAAACACCTTTATTTCGAACAGCTACTGACAACAAACGATTTAACAGATAAATGTTAATTGTTTGTGTTAACAAATGAAGGTTATAAGTTCATAATGGTATATAAATTGAATCCATAGCAACGTCATTTCTTTGAAGGCTAGCTAATTATCATCCTATCTACGTATCTAAAATGTATAGCAACAAATTTGATTTCTTTGGATACCTGTGCATGATTTACATCTTCTTCTTTAATTAATTAAATATTAACCTAGTGAAAGTAATGGTAGGTAGGAGCCCTTTTATAATTTATAATGTCCATAAATAAATCTACGCACGCCACTGACTAAACGCAGCTACATCTGTTCGAATATACCGGTATTATTCCTCATAGTTGAAGGTCATCTGAAAAGAAGAAAGGGTTTCCGAAGAGTTGGTTTACTTGTTAATAACTACACACTGGCGTCCCTGTCACTTCCGAGATCACCAGCCAGTACGCTTCTACTACCTCCACCACAGTTGCTATCATCAAACTGCCGACAACGAACTCAAGACCTACTTACTATTCGCTACTGCGTCAACACAAAATCACGACCATACAACGCCAGCAACAGTAGTATTCGAATAATTGAACACCAGGAACACTACTGCCAAAATAAAATAGCAATCATCAAACCAATGACTGAGGAAACACTAGTTAAGCTTAAAGGAACCTCCGGTCTTTGAAACAACATTGAAGACAGACAGCTATTGACATGGTGTTCTTTATGGAAAAGGGCAACAAAAAATGGCAAGTTGCAAAATAAATTAATACGTGCTATTTTCTCTGAGCTAAATTGAGTGTAGACTATAAAAACCCTAAAACTAGTCTTTTTCTAGTGACGTAATATAGTTTATTTTATTTAATATTCTAATTTTGACCACCTCCCAAACCACCTTCCTTGTGCAATACCTTGTTGCGGCCAGATAAGGAATATGGATCTGTTAAATAACACGGACTTTGAATATTCTTTTAACAGCTATAGTAGCTAAAGAATTACAATGTACTTGTTCCATCGTTCCGGAAGCTGCTTGCTTGCTAACCGATCTATGCACAGCTCTGATGAACTCTTTATTTTGATTCAATTTTAGCCTCCTAAGGATTTTTTTTAGTAGTACAAATAAATATGTGGCAATCGGACGAAACTAAGTGGTGGACGAGGCAGAACATCACGCTTGAGCTGACGAAGAATTGTTATCGTTAATGCGGCATTGTCTTGAAAGAAACAAATTGAAACTGGATTTACTCTTTGTTTAGAACCGCTTGGTCTGAATAATCTAATCAATTTTCTAAATATTATCGAGGTTGGCCGTCGAGCTTGATGTTCATATCTCACATTATGTCTTCCTTCTCGAAACGGTTTTACCCAATTGTACGCTCTTTCTATGACAAACACTTAGAAAGTGTAATCTTTTGATAATTTGTTCATCTTGAACTTTTTGCTCAGACATCATTGGTTGATAAGGTAATAAAAACACAAGTCGCTACTGTTTGCAATTTTAAACACGTCTAGACGCGTTACAACATCCATGGCGCTACAAATCTTTTGCGGTAAGAAAAAAAAACAAATTTTTAGTTTACATTTGAACCATTCGTAGATAATATCGAGTGTTCACCAAGTTGCATCAATAGTCATATAGTCTAGTAGAATTTTTTCCAACTCATGTACATTTAAATATGACTAGCTAATAATGATATAAACTTCCAGTAACGTTTTTCAAGCTGTCGAGTATAATGTTGGCAAAGGACAAAAATTATACCTTCCTATCAAAGAAGAATATGATGATTTTTTTGAATTTTCTTCTATCTTAGGAAATTATCACTCTCTGCTAAATTAAACCTAGAACCTTCGAATTGGGGGTTATTCAATGCGGCATGACGGTTAACAGAATTATCAAAATTATATTAAGGTATATCAGTACTTAAAAATTCAATGTAACTCAACTCGAAGTGATAATGAAAACTATGCTTGGTCTTAATGTGACAACTTAGGCGTTTTTGGCACAAGAAAGGGCATATCATGACTCGCGCTTTTCTTGTTCTTTAGAGATTAGTTTCTAGTGTTTTTGAAAATTATTGTTCTTTAGACACTAATTACGACATGCCATTGGAATACATATTGTTATGATATGGAGAGCTCTTTTTCTCAGAGTCCTTATTTTTCTTCGTTTGGTTCTTAATTTTTTTTTTAAAACGCTATTTTCATGACAATATTAATTTATTTATCTTTTTACTGTCATTACATTTTTCAAACACAAAAGAACAAAAATGTTTTTTATACTCTCTTTTTTTATCATTTTCAAATATCACTACATTTTTAATATCATCACATTTATATTTTTAATATCATCACATTTCCCCTCCATATTAATATAAATTTTAAGCGTTTTATACTATAGCTTACATTTTGATTAATATTAACTAAAATATACTCAATTGTGAATTCCATTACAATTTGATCTTTGTTTCTTTTATTTGTCTTATGTAATATAATAGATATTGTTTTGTTTCATGGTATACATAATCATTTTTTTTATGGTGTTTTATTTTATGTTTTTATTCTAACCTTAATTATTTGAATTGACGGTCTTGCACTTTGACATTTGTCGAACGTCATTTTGACATTAGGCAACTGTCATTCATTCATTTTTTGTCATTTTTGACATTTGTTAATTGTCACTTTGACATTACATTATTTCAACAGAATAACAATTTGAAATTTTATAAGTTTAGTTAGCATTATTAACATTTTATACAGGATTTTTTTTATTGTTTTTTTTAACTCAATATTCGATATTTTCATTTTATTTCACATTTCCTTCCTATTTCTCCCTTATTTTCCTCTATTTTCCAACTAGCTTTCATTCATGCTGCATTCGTACAATTCATTTTCTACAACTTCTTAAGAAATTGCAAAAATTATTTTCTCTAGTAGTAACGTTTTCTTCATATAACTTAACTTCCTGCCTCATTTATCTACTTCAATATCATATTTTATCTTTACTTATTTATATTAAGGATCATATTTTGACCTTTTCTTTTAATATTATCAATCATATCATTAATTATTTATTCTTATTATCATTATTATTCTACTAACTTCATATTCAAATCTTCATAATTATCATCATTTTAATAATACTTCATTAATAATTATTTAACTCATTATGATTATCTTTAACACATTCATTCAAGCATCATTCATACCTTCTTGTCAAACCTAATACGCAATGTTCCCAATTCTTCTTTGGTTATTTTTGTCAACATTGGCTTCTAATTTTTACTTTCACATTCTCTTGTAGCATTTATTCTAGTTCTTTGATTTTCTTTCTTTTTCTTATTTGTAATTTCTTTGTTCCTCTCTGACTCCTGATAGTAAATTCTTTAAATGTTCTTTCATTATCATTTTAAATTTTTCAATCCTTATTTTGGATTTACTATCTGTCTTAAATATTTTATAGCTCGATTCCTTATTTTTCTTTCTAGTCTTATTTTTAGATTTTCTTTTCACTTTGATCCCCTCCAACCTTTTATTTTCCATTGTCATCTTCATTTTGTTTCTTCTTTCCGCTTTCCTTGCTCTTCTTAGTTTATTCTGCCAATTAATAGTACATTTCATTTTTTTTATTATTATTGTTATTTTGATAATTTTTTTCTTTTTTGTAATGAATCTTTATCTTATTTTTAAGATTTGCCTTTCTTATTGGTAAACTGTTAATTCTTTCTTTTGGATTTATTCGTTTGTGGTTTACTGAGAATTTTGCCATATTTTGAATCCCGCTATCTAATATACAATAATGACTTGGTCCATGATTACCTGCTGTTGATTTCTCTTCAACATTTTTGTTTATTTTTTCTAATTCTATTTTCACATTCTGCTGGTAGTTTTCTTGTGCTTTTTCTTGCTCTTTAATTTTCTCATTTATATCTGCATCCCTTATTTGTAACATGTTGATAATTTCTTCTTGGTGTCTTTCTATTTTCCTACGCATTTCATTCTGACATTCATCTATCTTATTATTCACCTCTTCTTGTATTTCACCTCTCATGTTTTTAACAATATTATCCCATCTATTCTCATGATCTTCAAATTTTCTTTTAATTTCTTCAAATCTTTGCTCTTGATTATGATTGATTTCTTCAAATCTTTTAATATTATCTTGTTCAATCTCTTCTAATCTTTTAGTTTGGTCTTCTATTCTTTTAGTTTGGTCTTCAAATCTTTTAGTTTGGTCTTCAAATCTTTTATCTTGGTCTCGTTTCATTTCTATTAATATTTTAAGTAAATCTGGTTGTTGTTGTCTTATTTCTTTTTGCTCTTTATCTCCCTTTTCAACATCTCCCATGGTCTCCTCCATACTTGTACTTTCTTCTTCTATCTGTTCAATTTCAATATTTTCTTCCTCTCTTTTGTCCCTTTTTCTACTATCTACCGATTTACCTCGCTTTGACATCTTTCCACTACCAACATACAACTAACAAAATGATAATTATGTCTTTTATTTAACTTGCCCTACCACGTTGGGACGCCAATTTTTTTATGTTATGATATGGAGAGCTCTTTTTCTCAGGGTCCTTATTTTTCTTCGTTTGGTTCTTAATTTTTTTTTAAAACGCTATTTTCTTGACAATATTAATTTAGTTATCTTTTTACTGTCATTACATTTTTCAAACACAAAAGAATTTTTTTTATGCTCTCTTTTTTTATCATTTTCAAATATCACTACATTTTTAATATCATCACATTTACATTTTTAATATCATCACAATATGTTTCCTACAAGCCAAAAAATTGAGAGAAAACTATTTGTCTTTTCTTGTGGTTAAAATTTTTAAAATCAAAAAAGCTCAGTTAGAAGAATAGCAGCATCTTTAATCACAGTAATTTTGAAGTTTAAAGAGGCAGAAGAGAGGCCTCAAAATTTAATGATTCAATCTTATCGTAAAGACAATTTGCAAAATTTCTAAAAGATGATGTTCAGATTATTAATTGTTATCACAGTATATCTTCATATAAATAGTAGAGGCATTTTCCAACTTTGGAAGCAACCTTATCCCAAAATCTGATAATTCACATCAGAAACTATCAGTCCATTTATCTTTTATCTAATGTGTGAATTTTAGGGAAACTGAAAACTGAGACTAAAAATTCATTATAAATAAATAAGAAAGAGCAATTATTTTCTGCAAATATCGATATCAAAATTGATTCAGGGGTATCAAGTTAAAAGTTTTTAACATAAAAAATGTCTAGTTCATTAAGAAATATGCCTTCAAAAGAATACGCTCAAGAAAATAGAACACCTATTTAAACTTTGTGTCGTTAGCATCGCATTATGTTTGATTACACAAAAGTTACACTTTTAGCAGTAACCTTGTAAACCTTATAACTCCAGAACGTTATAATAAGTTTTTCTTAAACAATTTTCACCAACGGTCCATTTCCCATGTAACTTTCAAATCTGATTTTTTAAATAGGGTAGTGTTCAGCTTATTTTACAAGTAAATATCATTTATTTTTATTTTATTCAGGAGCTACTTCATTTTCTCAGTTAAATCCAATACGGTTCCATTTTTTTTATAAAAAACTAGAATGAAAAGACTAGATCTACCAGGGATAACCCAGACGCCTTTAAAACTTCACTTTGGTGGCAAAATCCCTCCAGCCTAAAGTATATCGTGCAGGCAAGCAAGCACTTATCCAGCTTACACCTCTCAGGAAAGCCAAGTAAGATGGAAAACATTCGCGGCAAGGGTTTCATCTGGTGAGATAGCAAAAAAGACAGAGCGAGCTGAAATGTGTTCATAAAAACGAGACGCAATCGATGTGTGATGGACTGAACACCGATTTGAATTGCTTTCTATCTAGCAAGCAATTTAGGCTACGGAATTTTACATTTAGTACCCGGAAAAATTTATAAATTGATTGAATTTTTAGGATTTTCGCCCTATTTGATGATATAATGAGACGTTTTCACGGTTTCATTTGAGGTTGCATTTACAGTCAATTTCCTGTGAAAAGATCAAGTCGAGGGAAATCTGCACTTATAGTGGATATTGTGTATAAAGCGAGAATTTTAAAATAAAATGCTATTTCCTCTTTGATGCACAATTCCTCTTTAGGTCTTTATACTATACATTTTTATGTAAATTTATAATATAATAATAACGAGCTCTTGTTGGTTTATAATTTATAAGTTTCTCAATTGACCGAATTACATGCTTCGTAATCTTAAATTTTGCAAATCCTGTGCTAAACGACTCCTTTGGGAAATAATGTCGGCTTGGATTTCCTAAAGCTATTATGCTTACCTGCGCTTTCTAAAACTGTGTATGCACTGCATATTAGCAACTTAATATTGTATATCTAATGGAATTTTAATAATTTAAGGGATTTCTCGAGATTTTAATTCATCTTAGCGTTAAATTAATTTTAATGGAAGATTTACAGCTTACAGCACCTTGTGCTGACGGAGTACCTAGAAACCTTTCGGTTGTGTACTGGCAATATACTATTAGGATGTTTTGTACAAATTAGTCTTTGATAAAGAAGCGAAATATAGCAAAATGCATTTTCGAATAAGTTTATAGTGAGGTGGATACTGGCCTTCTTTTTCTTAATTTTATCATTTTTTTTTATTTTACGCTTTAAATTCAATTGTATTACTGAGATTTTTTTAAATTAAATTATTCAAGCAAGACTCGCGCCCTTTTTTTCTATATTAATTATCTATTTTATGTTTTTGAACACCAGGAATCCACGGACCAGCCTAGCAGTCAAAGCCCACTACTCACCTTTTTCGAGGATTAATAGAAAAACCAAAATGAAATCTGAAACAGTTCCACAGCTATTTTTCTTTCGCTAATGAATAATAGAATCTTCAGTACATTGTGAAGAGTAGTGTACCAATGCATAAATTTACTCACTGATTCCTACTACTAGAAGCAATATTCATTTGTCAACACTACAGTAGGTTTACAACTACTTACAGTCTGTATTAACAACATCTATGTGGTATTAAACGGATCATTTTACGACCGATTACATGATCATCAACTGTCAGACTGTGCGCATTACATTAGAGACTCAACAAAGACATTTATGCTAACCCCTGTTATGACAACCCTAATACTAGAATTTAACAACTTATCTTTACTTTAGAGTTATGTAAAGCAAACTTTAATTCAAAAGTAGCGAGTAAAAATAACAAAAAAATGGAACTTTTCCTTTATGCAACGAAACCTAATACGTTCAATTTGTATTCGTGTCACTCTGTCAATTACCACCAGCAGCAATAGGAAATGTTATCTTTTACCCACAGGCACGCATATGGGAGATGCAACTTCATACTAAACCGGAATATATTTTTCTCCGGTAAACATTTTTTGTTGCAATAACCTAACAAATTTTGTAAATAAATATCTACAACACAAGTTGTTTTGTTTTTGTAACACATGAAACGTGTTCTGCCTTTGTACTAAAATTCCTGAATAATTTATTTAGGGGAACAGGAAAAATAAATACATTTTAGTTGGGAAAATTCAGAATCAATTTAGACTCATGGGGTTGGTTCAACAAAGGCTTTCAATTTCAAAGTAAATTGTAATTTATTAAATTAATGTAATTTAAATGAATGTGATAAATTCATTATGTGTGCGTACATGATCTTGATTAGTTCGTAAATTTTCAAAGTATAATTACATACATTTGTCTTAACTACAAACATTTTAAATCAATCTATCTATAGATCTACCAAACCCTATTAGAAATTTAGCAAGATACCAATTGTAGCTTTCTGAGGATATTCAGGATTTATTTCTGATTACGTCGAATTAAAAGATTAATTGAGATTACTTTAGAGCCCTGGGGTTTACGAAACACGGAAAGAACTTTACATTAGACTTTTTTATAGTGCCCTTTTTAAGCTAAAATTTTATTTTCAGGTAAGCCCATTAAGTAATGGATTACACAGAACACGCTGTCGTTTTATTGAGGAGTTTCAACTACTAGGTACAGTAAGTGAATAAAGTACTTTCAATTTTAATAAAAGCTACATATGTCTGTAGTAACATTTACATGGAAATTATTGATCTTATCTTAATTTGTAATAAAGTCAAAAACACCTTTGATGCATGACTGATTAATAAAATATCGAACTTTTAAATATCAAAACTTTGGTGGGTATTTTTATTCAATTTATTCTAATACAAAATCATCTGAATAATTCCCATAGGGAGGGTGTGCGGTCATTATCTAACCGAGTATAACAATATTCTTATGTTGCTTAACAATTTCATAACAATCTTAAGTCAATCTTTACATAATAGTGTTACTTTGTCACTTCTGACCCGTCTGTTATTTGGGTTGCATACTTTTCTTTGCTGGACCATCTTGAATGATCTGGTTTCACCATGCAGGCCAATATATTCTTTTAAGGACAAATTCATGATATCATTAAATTATATTATTTTTACCTGCAATTACGAAGCTGTTCTGTGTTGAGTTTTTGCACCTTCAGGATCAAAGACCTTTCGAAGGTCCTATCATTTCCCTCGAGCGCTTGGATATCTGACTGTCACAAGGAGACTTAGGTTCGATTTCGGCACGGTGTAGTAAGCCTAAGATTAGTTTTGCACATTAATCAAATTATAATGTGTGTGATAATTTTGGGTTAGTAGTTCAAAGCTATGCTGTCTATTATAAATTAAGTTTAAGTAAACTTTTGATTAAGATGAGATTTTCAAATTTTAAATTTTAATAATAAACATCATAAAATGTTAATTCAACTACTAGGTACACGGAAGATGTTTCACACAGCGTAACAGTCTTGAATTTCAATTTTCTTTAGTGAGTGTAAAGATGCTGTACTTAGCTAAATTTTAATTTTTTTCTCTACCATCGCGTTGTTGAACTTTAAAAGGACTAAGCCTAACTTAACTAATATTAAAATATTGTAACAGCCCTAGTCATTTAGATAGATAATTACTTGGTTTATTCGATATTTCTAATAAAGTAATAACATTGCTTACGTACATATTTACCTATTTATTATTTATATTATTCATTTATTTGTTGTTAGATAGATATTTCAATTACATCTTTGCTACTTACATTGTGCATGCTATAATTGCAATTTTTTACATTTTATATTTATATTAATTTTGTCATTTTTGGATCTTGAAGGGGTTTCAATATACATTTATTATGGGATTCCGTAAGTTGAAGGCTAAATCTTGATGAGGCTTTTGTTGTTTTTGTTCCAGTCCAAACGTTTTTCATTTCAAACTAAGTATAGAGAATGCTATGTAACATAAGTAAATGGATATAGCCCAAGTGGTGATGCTATTGAATAAAACAAATCATGTTTTTCAAGACTTTTTTTGTTTGTTCTTTTTTTAAAAATATTAATACTTAAAGTTGGCCAATGGAAAAAAATGCCAGTCATGAATGTTTTTTGCCTAATTATTTGATGTTAATGTGCATAGTTATCTACATAAGTGGAAATTTAAATTTTTATAATCTTAATAAAGAAAGTGCTTCTTGCAGATTTGAGTATTCCTCGTCTGCTTTAGTTATACTTCCTTGTCACTTTGTCGCCTGTACCAACTGCTCTGTTTTAGCCAAGGCTAATATAGGAGATTTGAAATAGAAAAAAGCTGTTAAAAGCTTTTTTCTCAAACGCATGTTTTGGAGAAAAAAAATTCATTACTTTCACACTTTTCCCTGCTTCCGATCGTATTCTTAAAGAGAAACCTTTGATAGCATTTTACTTCTTATTGATCCCCATAAACATTTGCTTGGGTTATTCGGTTTGACCATATAGTTAATATAGTATTACGACATCTTTTGCACATGAACGTCATCATCGTTCTTACTATTACTAAATGGATAGACAGCAAACACACAGATTTATTCTTTACTGGAAGATAATATGAAACTGAGGTCAGTTTTTGAGAAAACTTAAAGACGCTGCCTTAGAGAATTCCTGACTATTCTCACTACGAAACGTACAGTCGTTAGTAGAAAAAGCTGAAATAACTTCATCATTAATAGAGAATACATTGAGGCAAGTAGATTTCTAAACTGCTTGATGGTGGAGATGTCCGAATTTTTTCTGCAAAAACTGCAGCAGTAAAAATTATATTTTTCTCTACAATGAACAATTTAACCCCAAAATGTCCTGGTTTAAATTACATGTTAAGTTTCTACTTGGGAATATTTTATCAAATGTTTATCTTATTGACGGCATCTTATCTTGTGTGTCAGCAATTGTCCAATTTATGGTATGACGGTCCCCAACAAACATATGGCCAGATGCTGGCCTCATAGTATGCTACCTTTTTGTACCCTGTATTGAGACGATATTGGCAAACAGTAATGGGCCTCATCATATAGGTCACACTGGCCAGAAGCAGAGCAAATGCTTCACCAGTACTAATACCTGCATCGTGCCATAAACGGCCCATTATAGTGCCAGTGCACTGCCAGTAGGTTTACACAGCAGTGGTTTTCTTCTGGTCCATTAGATACCTAAAGTATTGGCTAATGGCTGGCTCAGCGTCGGGTGTGCAGCGAGACGGTCGACCTGTAATGCCCGGTACGGGAAGAGTACCGAAGCATCCACCAGGGGTCGTTAGCCACTATTCCGGACTGCGAGAGCCGGATTGCGAGCGGCCCCCTCCAACAACAGCTGCGATCCTGCGTTTGGGTGGGCGCAGGGCCAGCGCCATATTTCACCATTTTCTCAGCTCCTCCAGACCGGTCTGCCTGGGGCGGGCAGATCGCGACCATTACCCTCTCCTTGCTGGCTCTGAGCTTGGAGCTCCTCGGACCAGTACTCCAAACTTCGTGAAATTCCCGTACCAGCCGTTGCCGCCTGCGTTACTCCTTACCCTTCCTCATCCCTTTTCTTCCCAAATCCTACCGCAGAGCGATCTGTGGGGGGGTTGTGGTTTTAAAAACAACCGTTTCCAACATCCAAAACTAATTCCAATCACCAACCATCATTTCCCGCCAACCGCTACTGTATACAACCCGCATCGACGTGTTCTCCAATCCCAATCTTCCATTAAACCCAACCAATCAACGAAAGCCGCTGCGACGCCAACACCAGCACCAACCAATCTACAGCCAGCCATCAACTCAACAGCCTCCGCCATACACCTCCCGCCGTGACACCAGAAAATTCAAGCACGAAGAAACACCTCAGCTCAACTTCACTCCAACGGACGAGCAGAACGTTCGGCACCCACAAAACTCCATTTATCAAGGCTGAAGAGAAGCCAAAAAGGCTTCTAAAGCCGTCGCGCTATGCGCGACAACAGCGATGATTAACAAAAGCTCAGCTAAGGCTGCCAATGCCGGCTTTGTTGCGGTTACTATATATGTGGCCATTGACTGGGCGAGCTCAGGGTGCCAGTGCCAGCATTTAGCGATTAGTGCCAGAAGAAGACCGTATGCATGCTTACTGGGTGGTCATAACTTATAAAAAAGTCTGAAAATTATTTTAAATCTCACTCTTACCATAGCAGTTATAAAGAAAGGTTGACTAAAAATTTTGGGTTCATTTATAAAAAATCGTTTAAATGAGTTTTACGATCTCTGCCTTTTTCTGCTACATATAAATTCCTATAAATGCCTGTATTTCTGTATTTTACTAAATACTTTTAATTTAAAATGTTTGTTCGTTCTTGATCAGGATCAAAAATCAAAATCAAATCAAAGTTTTGCTTTATGTTTTTGATATTTATTGCTCTGTAGACCAGGTTTCGAAGATTCCTTTTTTTATATGAAGTTACTCATGAAATATACCTTATTCTCATTGTCGTTTTCAAAAGTGGACAAGATCTGGTTTATTCTCTGAGATATTGTGCTCGTTTACACAGGACAGAACAGTTTTTAATTGTTCCTCATATTTCGCATGATCTACATCTTCACTTTAATATAGCTCGCTTTAGTTATAAAAACTACTTGTTTCTGTAATTCTTCATCAGTAAGGTACTTTTGAGCGATACTGGTGCAAATACTACAACAATTATACAATTGATAACTTGAAATGAGCAGCATTTGCTACAAGTATGAACAAGAATTAACAAGTAGAAACAAACAAAAAACAGCCCGTGTATTATCTAAAACATCTCTCTTTACTAAAAGTGTTCTGAAGTGTTGTTAGCTTGAATGGTATCGTCAAAAGAAAATTCTTGGAAAAAAGAAACGAAAGCTTGGTGAAAACATTTAAAAACATTTAGAAGCAGTGTGTACTTGGAGTTATAACACAGATGTGGAGTTTTTTGCATTAAAGCACATTTTTGTCTAATCACTTATTTAAAAAATATTCAACGTACAGTTTTATTCTTTTACCCAAGGTGTTATAGTATAAGCTGTCACATACAAGATTTTCTAGTGCAAAAAGTATTATTAACAAGATATCTCAGTTGACGTTTTTATTATTGGTGATTTATCAATCTTTTTATTCTCAAGGCATCAGCAACCAACAAAGAAAATCATCGCATACATGGTCTTTTAAGACAACATTATCTAATTTACTATAGAGTGGATTCTTCATAACAAAAGAAGCAATGACATTTTCCTCAATCTACTTCGTTAGGTAGCTAGATTGCACAGAAGCTGTTTTAACGTTTTAATGTGTCATTAGTTGTATAAAAAGTTATAAAATTAAGTAAGAGCCCATATCAAATTCCTTATAATGGTTGATTCGAACAATATATGATTAAACGATGTTTGTTTTACTTAGGTTAGTTAATTCGTCTCTTAAAAGAATTGAGTTTTTTTTCAATTATTTATTTGAATTACAATTATACCCTTTTATTAGACAAAGTGATCGCCAAACGTCAACTGTAGTTTTATTTGAGTTTTCTAACGCACTAAATGTGTTAGCATAGTATAACTTCTTATTAAGTGATACCTAATTTTTTATTTGTCTTGAGTTCCTTCACAATGAGACTTGCTATATTTAAAGAGATGCTACAATTGACTTACTTGACTTAGTTCTTTCTGTCACCAGTGTTGAAATATAGGGCAGAAACAAAAAGTCGCTATCCTTTTCTATCCCGCACCAGCCTCTTCACATCACTCCATGTCTTTTCCGTCCTTGCTGCCTCTTGTTCAACTGTCCCCTTCTAAGTCTTTCTTGGTCTTTCTTCCAGCTTAGAACTGCCTTTTTCACCGCTACAACTGGCTTCCTCAATGTGTGGCCTATCCAGCCCCATTTCCTCTT
>VTPC01001537.1:0-19655 GCA_011009095.1 Ignelater luminosus
AAAAAAGAAGTGTAAATATGTCTTGTATCTATAATACAAATCTTATTGCTATTGTAAATACACAATGTATATTTAACTCTGTAAAAAAAGGTAAAGAAATTAATGTGCTCAAGGTTATGGGTACGCAATAAAATTAATAAAATATCAAACATTTGTTAATAATATAAAGCTAATTTAAAAGAAAAAGATTGGAATACGTATTTATTGGTTTGAATATGCACATCATTTTTCATGCAGTATATCTGAAACAAAATTAAAAATTTGTTTGATCAATTTAATTTGAATACTACTGATGACACTTATAATATAATATTAGTTATCTTTTACTTCTTTTGTACTAAGATATCCAATTAAACTCTATCTAGAGAAATTTCTTTAAATTCCCATATGCTTTTAAAGATGAAACTGTAACAGTAAGATGTTCCGTTCATTCTTTTCACACCCTATGATTCTCATTTGTTCATTCTCGTTTGTCGCCGTTTTATCCTCATATCTAGTTGATAGTGCCCTGGTTCATGAAAAAAATCTCTGTAACGAATGATAAATTCGGGTAGAGCATTTCCACCCTTCAGGGATCACTAAGGACCTTAAATTCTTGTAAAACGGATTCTTAACGAGGACTGCGGTCAGGTATTTTTATTCTTCTAGGAATACGTTGAGATAGTACCCTTAAAATATTCTTTAGAACTGTAAGAAATGAACTGTGACTTATTAAAGATTGAGAAAAATAGAAACGAAAACATGAATTCAAGAAAGGAAAATTAATTTTGTAAAGGTTTTCATATTTAAGTTTCTACTTGGCTTCTATCTACCTTTACCTTCACCCTTTTAAGGAATTTCAAATTTTGAACTGAAGATAAAACAACTCCCTCTAAATAAAGTACTTATATGTACATAGTTAGGTTCTCATGATCACAATTTGTAATCTGCCTCCCAAGTTTCTAAAGGTATGTGTTATTAGCATGTAAGATACTTTTTAAAAATTATGAATTCGATTTTCAGTACAAAACGGCCCTACAATGCCGCCGTTTATACATGTATGAACAAATTCTTTTGTTGCCTTAATAGCGTTTTTCTCCACTCTTAGTTTTAAATCTGTCGATGAATAGAAAAGGAAGTTGCACTATCTAACCACGACACTCTTTAGTGCAGTCTACATCCAGACAAACTCATTTCTTCAGAATCATCTTTCTACATGTTCCCAACCTTTAAGGGGTAACAGTTCGATACAGCTTCTCCTTAAATTAAAGTTGTACAGAAAAACTCGAACCTTACCAATGCATGTATATCCTTTCAGAGAATCAAAAGACAGCTGCGGAAGGCCTCTCCAACGCCAAATACTTAGAAACTTTTTAAGAAAACTTCTAAAATCGACAATCTTGACAGTTCACTAGCAAAACGACTGCCGTGACACTATAATATCGCGGCTACGTTCCTGTTACTCTCCGAAAGCGTACCAACCGACAGTACCACAACCCAATTTCCTTAAATCACTTAGAGAACATTGATCCCGTGCAAGCATGGGTGAATTCATTCATTAGAGTGAAATTTATTAAAGAAATGAACGTTTAATTGCTTCTAATCTAATCACATTTTTATACGCGGGTCATGTTGCAGTAGGAGGTTGGTAGTGTGTGCAGCAGCTGATTTAGTTGCCAACTTCGTTGTTTCCATCGTGCAACATAACCTCAGATGTGCTTAAAAATCGTGTTTGGATTAATTCTCTTTACCTCCGGCCACCTAATTGTGTTCTGTGAGTAATTCTCTACCTGCTGATACCAAACACTTGCCCTCAAAACGTCGTTTTCCTAGGGGTAGCTATATCGAACAAAGACTTCTTTAAGGGTTTGTAAAGTTTATACAGTAATACTTTGCATTTAATTTTGTCTTTTAATCAGACATATTAGTTCAGAAGTTACAAAAAGTTGCAAAGATTGCGAAGATCTAAATACAGGGCCTAGTGGTCTTTGGAACGGATCAAGGTTCAAAGATCATTGAAGGCTGCTATAGTTTCAAATATGAACCACTTTAATGGCTCATGATGAACGAACGTTAGTTTAGGCAGATACCTTCGATGTTTTAACCTCTTGGTCTAAACTTTCATACACCAGAATAACGTTAGATGTAACTGAGATTTTAGCTGACGGGCTAAAGAATTTCAAACCTTCCAGCATGCGGTTCAGACAGTATGCAGGTTAGATGTCTTAACTAATAAATAAACAAAATTTGTCTGTCAAACCCACAAATTTGCATGGAATCTACTATTTTCAATTTATTTAAAGGGTTCCAGATTTAAACCGTATCAAGAACTGAAGATCTTATCAGCTGGTGTAAGCAACCTATTCAGAATAAGGTAAAACCACAAAGAATAAATAATTAAAGTTAATGGATGGTTCAATTGTAATAAAACTGGAACAGAAATCCTGAACAAAACATTTTGTTTGTGTTATAATATACAGTTTTCAGTCTTTGTTTATCATTTCATTAGACACACGATTTGAATCTGAAGTCACTATCCACATATGATTAAAAACAAATTTTCAGACAGGTTGAATGACACTGAACGTGCTTCGTTTCTTTTGTAAAACCGTATCGTCACATATAAACCTTGTTTCTAAAGATTTCATTGGTTCTGGTTTTACGGTTGATGTATCGTAATTTACAGTGTTACCAAAATAAATGTTAAACAAAATAGTGGAAGACATTGATCAAGTTTAGCTATCTTCAAGATTCCCTAATGTAGTCTTCTTGATTCCAGCTGTATTATTTAATAATTAATATTAGAAACTAATAAATTTCAGAAATTTTGTTTACAGCGGGCGTAGGTAATTAAAGCTTGATACGAGTAAAGTTAGAGCTCTTAAGCTGTGTTGCTGACGCAGAAGGAAAGATAATCTCTCCGTACGTACACTTCTACTGTTTTTTGCAATTTATACTTACTTACTTACTTACTTACTTAATCCTTCCTCTTCATATCTTACGGTATCGAGCCGTTTCCATTCCTTTTGGTCAAAGGCTTTCCCCTCTGCATGTTTTCAATCAATATTTCTTCTATTCAAAGCTTTCCCTATCTCATCGTTCCAAGTCTTTGATGGTTTCCCTCTGTACGCTTCTCATTCATACCCATCTTCCGGATTCTCGTCACCATTCTACAGTCGCTCATTCTTACCATATGGCCGAACCACAAATACTGACACACTTGAAGTTTTTCGAAAGTCGGTCCAACATTGCACTTTTGACGTATTACTTCATTTTTTTATCCCGTCTCGCCTAGTCTCCCCGATTGCGGCCTGTAAGTAGCGCATCTCTAACGCGTGGAATCTTACTTCTGCTTCGCGTGTTCAACATCCACGTTTCACCGCTATACAGTTTTAAACAGTCTAATTTTTGTATTAAGGCTTTATTTCTTTCTTCCTTATAAAATTTTTATTCATTGCATGGAACAACCTCTGCTGTTTATTTCGGGACCCAACTCCCCTTGGGCATTTATTTTTGAACCCAAATATTGGAAATTCGTTACTTGCTTTACCGTCTCACTATTCATACTGATGCTTGACTCTATTGGTTCTTTGAATATCACTAAAAGTTCGGTTTTCTCACTATCCACCCTCATTACAAATTCTTCGAATTTTTTATTCCAAATATTCACATTCACTTGCATGTCCTTTTCTGACTTGGCAATAATCACTAAGTCATCAGCGTATATCATTTCTAACACAACGACTTAATTCAATTTGTATAAACCAACTTTGACCTTCTTTATTCTCTGCTTAGTTTTTCTGGCAATTTAGCCCATCAGAACAACAAACAATAAAGGGCTCAGAACACTCCCCTGTCTTATATTCGCTCTGGTTACAAACTCCTTTGACATTACGTTATGCGTTCTTACTATGTACCGAGTGCAACTGTATATGCTTCTTACTGCCTGTAACGAACTATATCCTACTTTCCTCCGTTCTAAAACTTCCTATATTTTATCTCTAGGAGCAGTATCAAAAGCCTTTTCTAGATCAACAAAGCATAGACACAATTTACTATTATATTGCAAAGCTTTTTCTTCCAAATGTCTTATGAAAAATATTAGATCTCTTGTACCCCAACCAGGTCTGAACTCACATTAGTTGTCATCCAGCGTTTCCTCGACAATCCCTTCCTTTCTTGTAGAGTGGAAGTATCTGGCAAGCGACCAATCTCTGGGCAGTGGGCACTCGGCAAATTTTTATTATTTTAAAAAACAGCTGAAGTCCATCACCATCTATACATTTAATCATTTTCACCTTAATATTGTCATGTCCGGCGGCTTTGCCATTCTTCACTCTTCGAATTGCATGCTGGAACTCTCCATAGGATATCTCATCGTCATGATCCAACAATCTACTGGGTTCTGCCACGTTGTCGTTCCTTTTATCTGTATTGCCTTTCAAGACTTCCATAAACTGTTCTTGTCATATCTCTATTATTTGTACGCCTGACACCAATAAGTTTTCATCGGCATCTTTAATACTACTTATCCCCATTTTTTTATTTTGCCTGAAGTTTTTTAATGCTTTATAAAGCAGTTTCGCATTACTTCCGCTGTCTCTTTCAATTTTGTATCTAAATTCTTTCCATTGTCATTTTTTAGCTTCTACAATTCTTTTTTTTACGATATTTTTCCGTTCTTTATATTTCATATAAGTATAATTGCTTTTATCATTTAGATACGATTTCCACAGTTTTTCCTTCTTTGGAACTTCTGTTCTTATATTCTCATCCCACTATGCCGTAGCTTTAGCTTTTCTTCCTTCAGTTATCCCACATACACATTCTTTCTTATTTTCCACACTAGCTCTTTAAAAGTTTTCCATAGTACGTCCACGTTGATCTCTTCACTCCAATCCGTTTTTGTAATCTCTTCATTTATCTTTCTGCAATATTCTTCCCTAACATCCGTCATTTGTAGTTTATATGCATTAATGATCGGTTGTTTGTAGTTACTCTCTTTGATATCTTCACTAGCAACTTGCTGTTTCCCATTTTTCAACTGTATTTCCAAACCAATTTCATGTCCTTTTCTGACACGGACATCTATTATCTCCTTTTTGTACTTGTTTTGCATTAAAACCAAATCTATAATAGATTGTTCATGTTACGATTCTACCACTCTTGTGTATTGTGTTCAAAAAACGTATTGCATACTCGCATGCCATTCATGATACAAAAATCAATTATTACTTAGAGCAATCTATATTTGTTTATGTTTAAAAAAACATTAAGTAGCTGTTCATCTCTTCTTTCCAACGTAGAAAAATGCAATGACAGCTACTCCATCAATTCTTTTGAAAATAATTTCAGTTTTGACACAATCCGACGAATAATCTTAAATAACAATAACTATATTTAACAAACAGTTACACATTGTTAAGGTAATGGTGTGTATAAGAGCGATGACTTTGCTTACTTACTTGTCATATAATAAACTATAAGTCATAAATAAATCGTAACCAACACTAAGTACGCTGCGCATCCGTGTATTGGAGTCAAAAACTCCACGTTTTAAATTAAAAGCATTAGATTATTCTTCTTCATCGGAATCATCATTCTCATTACTTGAACCAGATTCTGTCAAGCGTCGTATGGAATCGACTCTTCAGCTGATATTAGTAATTTTATGGTTTTTTTGTTAAATGGTTAGACTTTCCCTTTTTTTGGTGTACGTTATTGCAATAACATTTAATTAAAATGTCCAGATTACTTTGCTTCCTAGATCATTTGCAAGCGAAGTGGATTGTAAATTAAGATTTTTTACATCCGTGGAGGAATAAGATGTCAAGTATAAAGTTGAATATAAAGTTGTATAACCTCCAAAATTTAGAAAGTACCCAATCACAAATACATTACCCGTGTGATACTTTAACCTGCATTCATAACCTAATTAGTACTTAGGTAAACGATTTGATTTGCAAGGCGTATACAAATCCAATATTATGCGTCTGCGCATTAGAGAGGAACCTTTTTCATTCCAGCTATGCTTTGCAAGTTGAATGCAAACCGGTCATATGTAACTGGGTTTGTAATACAACCCCTAAGATCTTGCACCACAAGCCGCCAGAGCTAGATATTTTTCTAGTACTATTACATGTTTGTAGAGTAATCTGAAAAATAACTTTTGTGTTCTGTATATCAAGTATGAGCAAAAAACCTTCTTGAAGTGTTTTCGCCATTAGTAATTTCAAAGATCGATTTTGAGCGATTAATGAGAAGGCCCATTTCTCGCTTGATGACATCCTACATTTTGTGTTTAGCTTCTTCTGCAACCCTTGTCTTTTTGGAGGTGAATTACTAATTTGTTTAAAAGTAACCAAACAACGTAGCATTTTGGTGTATATATCGATGGTTGTACAAACGAAACGTATTCAAATTGACCAGCGATGCCAAGACTTTCAGGTAGTTTAGCTTGCAAAACTAACCTAAAATAATAGCTAGCAACAATTTCAAAATTTCGATTTATGGGTAGCTTTTTCTCCAATATTGGCAGGTGTACTGGTTTGTAAAACTGAACTATTTAATCAAATTTGAGTATGACGATTTATTTACTATTCATAAAGATTGTTAGTAAAACCCTTGGTGCACTTTTAAAATGTCTGACTACATAAAGGTATAACATAGATGTTGCAGTCGACACGCTTTCTCTGATTAGTACCTAGAAAGGTGAAACCAGATTAGTACCTAGAAAGGTGGAACCAGATTAGTACTTAATTTACTTTTGTGAGCAGCTTTTTCAGGAAATCGAAACCTTTTCCACGTCTGACATCATGACGTCTGATCCTTTTTGAAAATACGGTCAGGTTTCCATAAGATGCCGTCAGTGCCTCACACTGAAAGCTTGACTTCCACCGATTACACTTGCTATTTCGCTTTCTTAAGCATTTTGCCTATGCAGGTCCCGTGCTTTTTGTCTACTTTTCTCTGTCCTGAACCAATCTCTTCATCGCACTATAACTTTGTCCACTCTTTACATTGTCCACCATCCTTGTTCTTCTTCTTCCCCTGTTACCTCCTCCATCTACACTCTCTTCAAGCAATCCTTGCTTAAGACATGTCCTAATCAATTTCTTTTAATTACGTTAATTGTTTCCAACATTGATTTTTGCTCTCCAACTCTTCTCAACACTTCGTCATTCTCTAAGCCACCTTATTGATAACATAGTCATGCCTGCGAATTCAATGTCAATATATTGCAGGGCGGGTTTGAAGAACAAATATTCGGCTCTTTGAGCCTGCTTTACACCGTGCCGCTGCATCTCCTACAGTTATATAGAGTACCCTAGTTGTAAGTACGTTATATCCTAACAGGAAGGCTTTAAGAAAATCCCTTCCGCTGCAGAAACAGAAAGGATTGGAAATCCAGCTGTTACTGCCTGGTGGTGGAATTTTGCAAATGGTTGGGCCAGTAAGTTACTACCTCTTTTAAAGTGTGACTATTTTTCAATCGTCTGAAGGTTTTTTAAAAGTGTATAATCTTGTTTGGATGAGAATGTGGTTTCAAAATACGAATGAAGCATGATTGCGCTGAGTTTGTTTAATCGGTGCAATAGAATCGCAGGAACTGATTAGGCCAGGATCATTAAATCTAACTGCCCTTTCTTTTCCTAGATATACAGAATTTATAATTTTTTGTTTATTATTTCAGGAAATATAAAGTTTCATGGTGTCTATATCAGTTCCCTTCACTTCCATGAAACCGCAATTGATACCTAATACGCAAATCCTAATGATTATCCGTTCTCCTTACATAGAAACAGGAAGGTGAATGCAGTAAGAACCTTTTAACTCGTTTTCTTCAGGCATTACACCGACAATTGGAGAATTGAGAGTTAGACATCGCTGTTCAAAGAAGCAACAGCACTGTGTAGTTTGGAAGTTTTTGAAAGCTGTGCTGTGGGGCTGTAGCTGTTAAAAATACACGCGTTAAATAATAAACAAAACCTGTGGATATTCATACGTTCGATCTTTGCTATCATCACCTTACCAAAACCGGGATTACTTAATTTCGTAGAGAATACAATGCGCTGCACCTCTTTGTATAGAGAAAGGTCGAAAAATCTCTTTATCAACGTCTCCTACCAGCACATTATACTTGAATGGGACATTATCAAAGAAGCGGTTGTCATATTTATTCGTATTTCCTTTCAATATCAGTTGTTATTCACAGAAAAGTCGTTATCATACAGAATATTACCCATCAACTGGTTCCTATTAGTTTGTTCTTCGTAAAACAGTATGCGGTTTTGTCAGCGTATTTATTTGGTCTAGAGTTTAAAACATTTGGTTGGCGAGTGTTTGGGCAATGACTATCATTTCTTGAGTTAGGATGTGCGGAACTAATTATAGGTTAGAAGGTAGACCGTTGATACACTTCCGAATACCACCTGATTGAATCAGGAAGTGTCAGCTCGACCAAGTCCTTATTGGTTCCAGTGAAATGCTCTTCGTTTAAGCAAAAGTAACGACCAAAGAAGTCTTTTCTAGAAAGAAGAGGAAGGAAGGAATCAATGAAATTTACTCTTTGTGTTGGAAGATTTGTGAATCAGGTTCTTGTGAGTCGACTAAAAATGGAATCCTTCAAATACATCATATAGCCTCAAAACATTTATTAAAGGTTTGATGTCAGGATCATCAGATGAATTAACATTGTTAGTAAGACCTTGGTCAGGATGAGTTACTTCTTAATCCGTTTTTACACGAAGAGTTGAGTTTTATATTCGTGAAGACTTCTTTGATATTTGATGCTATCGGATGCCCTATTGAATAACCTCTCAAAACTTTTATCGATAGCTAGAGGATCCCAAAGTCTGGTCTTTCTGAGAGAAGCTATTTCTTCTAATACAGCGTTATATTGCACGAAATGAGCCTGTAGTACAATCTCCTAGTGAGATACTAAGAAAGTAAAGACAGAAAAGGCACACTCTATCGATCGTCAAGAGTGGGGATCCACATTTACCCGCTGGTGCTGACACACACATTTTCTAGTATTAAAAGATTTATTACGACTGCCACAATTGGGAAGGTGGCGCAAAAAATTGACACTCTCTTATTAGCTTTTCCATAATATCTCCTTCTTTTCTTTTCCGGGAACATTTTTCCAAGTCCTAGAAATAAAGTCAGGGGTGGACAAACGTGGTCCCTAGAGCCGAACTAGCTCATGTATATTTTTGTACAGTATACCAATCTGTTATTAGTGTTGATTTTAATGTACTCGAAGCACCCACAACGTACAAAAATTGAACTGTTAATATTTCACATTTGTTGAATAAATGTTCACAATATAAGTGAATAGAGTTGATGTAATTGCAAACAAATTCGTTTTTCCTTTTCTATGTGCAAGAAATATCTCTTTACAAAGGGAGTGGGTAAACAGACCTTTCGTATAAATGTTTTTAACTTATGCTAGATTCCATAAAAAGACACTCTAATTATTGTAATAATTTTTTGTGATGTTGTAAGAATTCTCTTATATCTCTGCTGCTTACAATGTTGTTAGCAATATCTTAACTGCTATATGGTAACAGCAACCAAATCTTTAGACAAACAGATTATTTGTAAAGCTGAGGAAGTAGAAGAGTAAACCGTAAAACTTTCAGTTTAGTTATTAGTAGTCGAAACTCAAAAGTTTAAGGTTTCCATAAGTAAGTAAGGTTGTGCCGCGAGAATGGAACGAGAAAGAGGAATTCTAAAAGCATGCACTGTTTGATCTACTCTTAAGAGTAGACGGTTATAAAGCAAATGCAAACAATAAGCATCGAAAAAATAAAACTTTTACAAACACGTTTTGAAGCCTTTTGAAGAAACTCTGAAATCATTGAAGGTAATAATTAAATGAAAAGTAATTTGAAAATTGTGAAACTTCCAAAATTATAAAAAAAGTCCTTTTTGTGTCACAAAGTATTTCTATAATAATTTATAGCTCTAACAAAGAAGCAAGAGAAATTTAATTAGTGAAAGGTTCGATTTGAAGGGAATTAGTATCTTAGTAACAAGCATGAAAAATAGAAAGAACTGAGATATAACATAAATTAATACTTCACTTAACATTAGATAGTGTTCATATAATTCCCGCCACTGCGCCTAGTGGATAAAAGAAAATTGAATTAATAGCAAAGTTATCTAGAAGACTAATTCTCATGGGTGGAGTCATAGCCGTTATAGAGTTATTTAGGAACAATAAATCTGACGCAAGAAGATAAAACGTTGTAGTTCACCTTTTCGACACTTACTAGTCATTTGTTACAATCCTTGAACTTTATCGGTCATCGATCTTCCAAAATAGGATAAGCTTAGAATTTAAGAGGATTCATGAAAGAAAAATTGATAAATCAATTTTTTCTTTAACTTTTTCTATAACTTCGTTATGTGGGTATGCACTTCTGAACTAAAATAACACTATTTTAATACGCTGAAATGCTCTACATCGATCGTTGTTGTAGAATGACGTTTGATTATAAAACTTTTAGTTGCTGTATGGATGTAAAAAATAGTGGGATGCAAGATAGCAGCTTACAAAGAGGAATTTATCTGTTCTTGTAAAACTAGATGCATTTGGAAAACATGAAAACTTCATGGATAATAAAAAGTAAATTTCCAGAAATCTCAGTATGCAAGCATATTACTCAACGAGAACCTTGAGAAATACTGTTGTGGTACCTTTATGTGTAATGATTGGAAGTAATAGCGATAAGTATTTTGTTCCACTTTTGGCTTTCGGGACTGTATATCCTTGACTTTTTGTCCTTGTTTTTGTGAATTTTTTGCATGATCCTGTTGTCCGTTCCTTTAGACATCTTTTCCTTCCTTCTTTATTTTTATTTAACCCTTGCTTTACTTCAACAACCCACCGAACTGTTTGCTTTCTGTTTTTTTCATTTTCTAGATACCCTCACTATTGAGTCACATTTTCTTACGTTTATCCACTTTGGCGTTTACATTTTCCATTAATATACCTATTTTCATTTCAGTTGTGTTTATTGTCTTGGAAATTTTTAAACAATTATTTTTTACATTTGTTCTTCTAATTTTGATCCATAACCCGCACTACAGAGTAGTATTTTCTCCTTTTTATTCACCTTTATTTCAAACTTTCTTATTCATGAAGCTTATTCATTGATTTTCATCTTTTAGTGGTTATTAAAGAATAAAATAGAGTAGTTGAGTATATGTGTTGTCGTGTAGTCGTTGTCCATTGGATTTGGGCTCAAACCGTACTTCAGGTTTTTCAGAGTTTCCAAAGAGAATCGTCAGAGTTACTTCAGTACTTTAAGTCAGATTTGGAAAGTTTTGAAAATTTTATTTCCAATGAAGGTTGGAAGTGATTGAGACAAAATGGTTATCCATTTCTTCTGCTGCAGTCAGCGGTTAATCACACAGTGGCGTAACAATAAAGACGCTAAATCTGTAATCTACTATGGAACAAACAAAGATATTGCATGTATGAAGATGAAGATGCGTTCGGAAACGACAGCCTGGATTTCTTCCGTTAAGTCAGGAGAAAAGTCGTCGCATTGTTAGGCTAAATGCCTAAGCTTGTTGCTCCACTTCAATGTGCGGGTGAAGGTAATGTCGAGATAGAATTTCAGACAGACACCTTTAGCTTTGAGTCTTTTCATTCTCATAGAATAGGAGTGACGAAATAATAATATGATTTGTGTGGGTTCATTTGAATTATTCGCCTCTTGAACTGCCTTAGTTCTTGAGCAGGCCGATAGAATTTTGCACTCACCGATAGATCTATATACTATGTCGTCGATAATTTGAGAAAAAACTACTACATGGTTTACAGGCCGAAACATGCGATACCAAAACATACAAAAGTAAGAGAAAAATGCCTGTTACATGTACACGTGATAGTGACAAGAGGACAGCAAGCTGTTTATTCGTCTTGAGCTGATATGAACTTTTAAAGAAGTCCTTCGTGCTTAAGGTTTTTCAAAATCATGACTAATATATATAGACGGTGGCCTCCAAGCAGAGTTTTGAATTCAAAATGTCGCGCCGCGCGGTAATACCTGTATGTAGATAGGAGACTGGGTCTGTGATAGACTTTCTGGGTTGGAAACCGAACCGAAATACTGCTGTGTTCTAAAAACTCCTTAAGTAGTTACCTCTTTGTAGCCTTAGGAGGATAATCGTATAAAAGGGAAGAGCTGAAGATCTTAGTAAAAAGGGGAGAGGCAGTAACGAGTAAGTGGTTAGCTTGTCACGAATCAGGTCAATAGACTCCTTGGAGATAATAAGTCAGGTGGTATGTGGACTTCGTCTAGAAGATCGGCGCAAATGCTTTCCTTTTCTTGAGTTTCTGTGATTATGATGTAGGTATCTATGGCTTTTTTAACCGACGAGACAACACGAACAAAAAGCCTATCAACGCTTTTCTCTTACCTGTTTGCAGGCGAACCATCAAGTTTAGGTTGTTCGATTGAATTTTTATCAGATTATTCTTTGTTTGTTAAAAGTATTATTGAAGAAATACACTTTTAATTTGTAATTTTTGCTTCCCACTCTTTATCTGTAATCCGCGCTACTCTCTCTCTTTCTCTCTCTTGCTCTTTCTTTTGTATAAACTTCACTGTAAATTAATGAATGTTTATTCATTCTATATTTTGAATTCATTTCTGTTAGTTAGTTTAATTCCATGTTCCTGTTGTCATGTTTTTCTGTCTTTTTCTAGAAGTTTAGTTCTTTGCACCATAATTATAAGATTTTTCTCTAAATTCTTCATTATTTCATGTATCTAATGACTTGCTTATGTTTAGAACAGCGTCTTTGCCTTCTTCACTTTCAGTCTCTTTATATTTACCTCTTTATTGCTTTGTTAACTGTTTTACTGTCTCTTTTGTACCTTCTGCTTCAGTCAGTTTTTTTATCTTTTTTTTTGTTTACAACTAGTCAAGCGCCACGCTGTTCAGCGCATTGATTTAAAAGAGACATTTATGTATCAAGTGTCGTCATTTTATCTCCTACTGCTGTCAACTGTGCTCCCGTATAATTTAGGGGGTGTGGTTTAGATACACCCTGTATATCACAAGACCCATTTTATTGATAGCAGTGCTAAGAATGAGATATGTAGCATTTTTGATTTTATGTTTGGCTTTTTTTCATCGTCTCTAACATGTCTTTAGAAAGTGAAATTTTCCAATCAAATTGCCTTTCAGATCCTCCAGCTCGGACACTACAGGGCCGAGTTTCCTAGAAATCACACACTTTATGTACTTCGGCGCGAGTCCGACAGAACATGACTGCGTTTCCACACGTGATGTCTCTATTGGGATTATTTTCCCTTGGAATTTTTCTGATATGCTTTTTCATAAACAAATCGTAAAGATGGAATTGCATTCTTCCAAAAACCAGGTAGTGTGCGAAACATCCAGTTACTTCGTGAACTGCGCTTTTCGGGATACAGCTGTTTATCTCAATCTTGATGATGATGTTTTATATAACTTCATATAGCCATCATCAACACCATTTCAGTTACATTGACTTGAAGGTGATACCTAAGAATTTATCCTAGTAACATGATTTATATTTAGAAAACGGAATGGACACTTTCTTTTGCTTACCCATTAAATCTGGTAAATTTCGGCGTTTTTTGTACAGCGCACACTACATTTAGCTGTATACTTACAAACACTATATCAAAACTTTGGCCGATAGCATAATACACAAGATACGCTGCTATTGCTTCATCATGGTATTTCGGTATAATATTTATTCTGCTAGATTGCTTCTTTCAGCGAAACAGTTTGGCACATTTTTGTAAAAGTATCCTACACATGGGTCGGCTGAAATCTTGTCTCTCAATTCCAGGAAAAATCCATGCGTTATGAGGTCGTTGATGCATGCTGACTTCAAAAGTATTGGCAATATTGCATCCGGTATTGCACTAATTCCCTGAAAGTTGTGCTATTAGTTGTTCCTTTTCTCCCGGCACAAAAACACTTGCAATTTCTTAGACGAACGCGTCTGTCTGTATATATTCAAGAGTGTTGTTAAAACTGGTGCGCTCTTGATACCTTCAAACGCTTTGTCTATCAGTTCGCTTCATTCCACAGCTTGTATCTTCTTACCTTTCATTAAGTCGTTTATGGGAGCAACCAAACTGAAAAACAAAGAGCGAAATATCGCTAGTACGAGAAGACTTTCTTTACCTCAGTAAGATTGAGAGGTTTTGGAAACTCCTTGATTGCCTTTACTATTTTGGGGCTGGTCCTCAAACCACTTTGAGTCACGATATATTCTAAATATTGTGGGCTAGGTCTATAAATTTTCACCGCATTCAGATCTACATAGTATTTGTCCTATCATGATAGGCGACCTCGGGAAACATCGCTTCTTGATACGTTCAATTTTCTGTATCATCAAACTGGTTTTACCAAGGCTTTTCAATGTACAGTAAACTAACGACTTCATCAGGCTCCTCTAACTTATCCATAATTAGAATTAACCTGTCTTAGACTATATTTATGGCCTTGATCGTTATTTTTAATTTTAATACACTCCAAGTTCTGGTTGTAAAGTCAATTCAAGTCAAGTCAGCTTTTAGGATAAGATAAGACAGATGGAACTAACCACACCTTTATAAACTTTGTGGTGTCGTTTGTACGGTTCTTTGGGTTATTTGTAGAGTTCTGTCTGCTGTGGTAATTTTTGCATCTTTAGTCTTCTTCATCACCAGGTTTAGTGACTCTACTATCGGTATACCTAAGGCTCCAACAATAGTGAGATAAGATGTCATAGTAGGCAATTGAGATGGGCACAAATGGGTGGTTACTGAAAGAGACGTTTGATGATAAAGGGGCTGTCTGATTAGATTTATAAAAATTCTTCACGTTCAGCAGCCAGTTGAAGCATCCTCTAAGGCTGGCCTTTGGGATGGCTCCAGTAGACGGACTTATGGTATCCAACTCATATAGGATATGGGTTGAAGTACTAGCGAAGGTCTGCTTAACTTCGTTTGATTTGATTGTATTAACGATGCTTTAATTATATTCTAGACACGCTACCACAGTGATATTTTTTGTCCCACACTTGCAGCAGAAGATTTTAATAATTCGTGAAACGCGATCCCATTTCCCGGCAGTTCCTATCAGCTTATTTACCACCACTACTTCGGCTCTGTACCCATACTTCTTCTATGCTCCAACTTTAGGGTTCACAATAACTCTGGTTCCAAAAAGTCTGGAAGAGTTGTACTCGTAGTTTTTCTAAACTTGTTCGAACATAGATTCGACTGCTTTACTGCTAAATAATTTGTTCTCCCATCATCTTTATATCATTAAGAAAAATCGTCCTATCCAATAAACTTGGTACCTAAAGCCTAGAAGTTCAGGCTTGGCTGTGCCGTTAAATGGCTAAAGAGATCCTCCATGATGGTTACCTGTTTTTTCCCTTGAGTTCTCTTTCTGATGCTTTCCCGTAACTTTCATTCTAATTAGAAGGAAAAGAATTTACCAACTGGTCTATGTTAAGTTGTATGCTCTAATGGATCTAAGCCGTATGAGGGCTTTATCACCAAAAAGATGGAGTGCAGACATAAATAGCTATCTTCTTTTATTTCACGTGCCTCTTGGAGTTCACCTACTGGCTCTAGAAATTCACCCAGCGTGTTTGCATCGCCACTAAAAAAGAAATTCCACTGATGATGAATTGCTGCACTAGTAACATTCGGGTGTTTTCACTCGTTTCATCAAGGTGTTCGTCTTGACTTTGATTTTCTAACAATAGTTGTTCTGTTACTAGTTTGCATATCGCCAGACTGCTAAATTGAGACATTCCTGACTTTAAAAAGAGGAGAATTTGCTAGTAATTGATCGTGGAAAACCGAAAAGTCAACTGATAAACAAAATATATTTTTAGAGGTAGATTGCTGAACGCGAAAAGTCATTTCTTGTCGATTTTCTTTCCGGTTTGTTGCTTCCTCGCAAAGCTGTTTTTCAAAATATTTTTTTCTTCTACGTAACTGTATTAGCTTTTGCGCTAAAGATGCGTGCGGCTTCACTTAGAACCCCATTCTTTCATTCGGTACATACTTTACCTATCTCTAAAATTTTCTCAAGATGCTCAAGGTTTCTATGTGAGAACTTTTTATCTTCTCTTGGCAATGTAAAAGATTACCATAGGTTTAAGGTAGCTGCATCTGCGTTGTATAATGACAACAAGTTAAACTTAAGTGTGCACTGATCATTTTTTATAGGAAACACGTGGTAACTGCATTAATTTATATTAAACTGTAATTTTCCATATTAAATATATAATAGCATCATACACAACGGGAATCTGTTTCGACGACAGTTAACTATTTGATTGCTAAATGTTAAATGCTTTGCAATTTCACTGTTCAAAAACTACAAGGCAAAAATGCCATCAGATCAGGTTTCTGAAACAACGAATAGGCTTGAACGCTTTCATAAGGTAACAAACAAAAGCCATCGTCTTGCAAAGTATCATTGTGTGTACGCTACAGCTGTTGTTTAGGATCGCTATCATAATAAACGCAACAAACTTATTTGCAGCTTAACTGCAGCTACTTTCCATTATTTCAGCTCGTCGCATTCAGTTCGTTTTCGATTCCATACTTTTCTATGTAAATTTTAATTTCCATTTCAGTACTTTCCGATTCAATTCTTCTAGGCTAAAAGTCAAATCATAATTGTTCTTGCAGAAGCCACTGTAGACATGAAACTTTTCGGTCAAGATGGAATTTGGTAGTTTAGTTGATGCACGCTGCTGCACACCGTCAAAGACAGGATAGGATGGTTGATACCAAACTTTAAAACCACCCGCAACGTGTCTGGCTTGGACAGTCAGGAAGGAAGTGTGGAGGTCTGGCGAGTCGGCTACGTCGTCGGTCTGATCTTCTGTTCTCCGTCGCAGCCGATGTAAGAGCAACCACGCCGAGCGCGGTCATTCATATTTTTGGAGGTTTTGTGATTGGGTGTTTCAAGCATTGGGTGTGGGGTTGGTTTATCTGGTGACCAAGGCTGTGCTCTCCAGGATGCCTTGGAGATCGTCAGGGAGTTCCGGGACTTGGAAAGAAGATGGCTGGAGGGTATTTGAGCTTTCTGTTGGGATTCTTGGAAATGGCACCGGGTGGAGTTTTTAGGGTGTCGAGAGTAGCGGTTCGGTTCTGCTAGATGACCAGCTTTGCGAAGCGCTCCGCAGCGAGTCAAGTCTGGTGTCTATCGCAGGTATTCCGACTAGGGAAGCGATCCAGTCAAAGCAACCTTCAACACACAGCCCTCTCCTTCCTGCAAAGCGATTCCACGAGTCTGGGTGCGGCAGCCCCGAAGCAGATGAAGCGATAATCCAAGACGGGGCGGACGAATGTTTTGTAGGTGTGGATGAGGGTGCACATATCGCCGCGCAAATTCGACATGAGGAAGCTATGTCGCTGGACGATACCGCAGCATCGCTTGGACTCTACACACACGTGGTCGCATGACAAATTCTTGGAGGCGGCGGCAGAAGAGGGCGACGTTGCCCAAAGCACGGTGTCATCGGCGAATTGCGCCAAGGTGACGGATCTGTTCTGAAGTTGTGGGATGTGGTGGCTGGAAAAGATGAACCAAAGTGGGGATGGAATGGATCCTTGCATCCCGCTAACCCTCGGAGTGTAGACGCCGGTCAATTCTTCCTTGTTCTCTAACCGAACACCAAACAGCAATATTTTTATATTTGCTGTTTGATTTTGCCTTGTCTTCCTAATACTAGTGTTTCATTGCTGAAAACTTTTGTGTCCTACGTTTCAGTTGTTATTTCAGTGCTATTTCGTATAATATTACAATTACTGACAATTCTGTACGTTTCTTTCGCAATTTCTTTAACAAATTCTTTTTCGTCAAATTAGTTGAATAGACGTTTTCTATACAAGCGGCTACATAAGGCAAGTGTATCAAACCCTTTTACTTTTTACTATGATATTCCCCATTCCAGTGGTATCCTAGATACACAACCCGATGCCTTGCTTTTACATCAAACTTGAAATACATCTTGTGAAATGTTTGAAATTAGTTTAGAGGCTCAAAGCTCTACTTTCTCAGTCACATATAAGGCAATTATTTGTTCCGTTTTTTGATCACGCCTTCATATGCAGTTCATCAACTTCAGTGAAAGCACATACACATCTCTCATTCTTAAACGTTAACTAAATAGGTGAGTAGAATGGTATAAAACATTACGGTACTCAGGATCAAATCAGAGGAGGGATCTTTTTCAAATGTGTCGAAAGCCTAACCCCAGATTTAGAGAATAACTTCCCGTAGTTCTGCTGTTCTAAGAACAATGATTTATCATTGACCAGTTTGGTTAATCCATTCCTTTGACTAACATCATCCTTACCACAAAACCACTTTGGGCAACACTTTTTCTCGTCTAGATTAACATATGATGCTCATCAAACTTCTTGGTTTATATATACAATTTTGGTTTCTTTTTACCACGAAGATTTTCTTTTGGGCACAGTTACGTCATTACCTGTGTCTTGTAATCTCGTGTCAAATAAAGATTCAGGTACCTTCTAACTGAATATTCCTTTGTGTGACATATTTAGAAAGATTTACCTTTATTATCCGAGACCTGTACTTGTTGTTCGTAGAAAACTGATTCTAGACTGCGCATTTGGTCAATTTTCGTTACAACAAGCTCATGTCAGATAAAGCAGTCAAATTTTTGAAAACATCTTTTGCGCGCGTGTCATCGCAAATTTGCGCGGAAGGTAACGGCTTTAGAGGCCTTTTGGCCTCTCTCCAGCCCTGGAAAATAAAATTGAAAGGAGTGGCTAAACGTTGCACTCGAATGCAATCCCGCTATATGAATTGAATTGCTTTTGAGGCGGCATGGCAGGCAAGGGCTCGGAGAAGAGGGCGCGGCACCCCGCTGGTCCTCCGAGAATCCTGGATTGGTGGTGAAGTTCCATTTGTGGCTTGCGAGTCTTCTTGGCGGCCTTGGTGGGAGAACGACGGCGAGAAGAAAGAAAAAAAAACGGATCTCGTCTTGGGGGCCGCGGCGAATCGCCCGAGTAGCCGGGGCTCCGGGACGCCGTCGTCAGTCTCAGAACGGGGTTAAAGGAGTAAGGATTCGGAGCAAAGGTGTTTTGGGTGGGTCGTGGAAAATACTGTTCCGGCATTTGCCTTCACCACTAGGGGAAACAACGGAAACCCCTAATGAGAACAGGCGGCCCGGTGAAGTCCTCACAGTGCTGGAGTCACTAGCTGCGTCGCTCAGTTTGTATGGGGCAGTGAGATGTTTCCTGATGGAGATGGCAATGTTATTTAGTGGCTGGGCCAGTTTGATTGGGGCTTAGCGGTAGATTAGGGGTGTAGAATCTAGTATGTCCTGGAGGTCAGGAGGGAGATCCAGTGTGTTTTGAAGAAATCTGGACGGGGGGTGCTTCATCTTGGCCCGGGGTTTCCTGCGATGATTGCCTGGAGGGGAGCGAAGGATCTCTAAGAGATGAGTTTTATTGAAGATGATGGCCTTGGAGACAAAGTGGTCTCTTAAGAACTCAAGGCGCGTATTTATCAGCAGGATCCCGGCGAGGTCACAGATACATCTTTTGCAAATGAGATATTATTATATTGCCAGAGAAGTTTTTCACAGATTCTGTGGTTACTTGAAACATTTTT
>VTPC01001537.1:24655-35596 GCA_011009095.1 Ignelater luminosus
TACATTAGCTAATATATACTGTTGAAATTAATAGGAACAATAAAATCCAAACAAAACTTATAACTCTTATGAAAAGTACTGCTTAAAGTATCCTTTTACCTCCAATAGGTAATTTTCAACAAAATTTAAAAAATTTCGTATCTGAATTCGTACATTCTGTGTGCCTGCCTGTCTGTTGCCATGTTCCCGTAACTTTACAGAATATGTTGTAGTACATGAAATCAACTTAGAATTTTCTCCTTGTTACAGATACATAATTGGTATTTCGATATCTAGAATACATTTTGAGATAATCGAGATCGAAAATGGCAATTTCTCGACATAGTAATGTCGACTTAGTTTTTAACGCTGAATACGATTATGCAATTTAAATTTTTATATCTCAAGTAGTCCTCGAGATATTCGATTTTTATACCTCGAGTAGTTCTCAAAATATTCGATTTTTTTTTTTAATTTCATCATGTTCATGCTTGCATTTTCACTGGTTAATTTGTGCATCAATTTTTTTGAAAATCTCTGTGAATTATAATTAGCCACTGCTGCGTGTTCAGATTGAACTTCAATGTTAACAGTATATTAACATCTATAGCCTTTATAAATGATATAGCAGTTTTATCAAAAGTTTCTAATACGAATTAAAGTATCATCTAGAAATAAATGAGCAGAAATAAAACGATAAAATGGTAAAAAAGAGAATTTAAAGAGCTTTAAACTTTTCAGAATAAATAAATGGATGAAAGCATTAGGACAATCTTCTCTTGCATATCTAACTGCGATGCAGCGTTACAAAAAACAACTTTTTAGGATCCGACATTACAATAAAACTTAAAGAAAAATGAAGATTCAATAGCACCAAAATCACGTAGACGTCTCAAAACCAGGCCTAGCTTGTAGCTTCGGCTAGATAGTCTGTATAAAGTAACATCAAAGTCATTAACAATCCAACTTCGATAACTTCAACCTTGATAAAGCGAAATCGTTGATAACTCGAATTTATTATTACAAACGACTAATGTAAAAATACCTTGAGTGCTTAATGTGTTTTTTTTTCTTTCTCTTCGAGTTATCGAAGTTCGACTGTATTTACTTAATTCGTACTTCCAGCAGAACATACAGATAGAGTGAGGTTTGTAACCTTCCAGTTTATAATAATAAACTAAAATATGGAAAGATTATGACAATAACAAAAACAGAAAATATATTTTGAAATTCAATGTAATCCTATTTCTTGTCCTTGGGTTACCATAAACATAAATACTGAAGATTTTTTCCATTAAACAAAACCTCATTAGAAGGTCTTTCTATACACACTTAGACGTAATTTTTTAAAATTTCGAAATTTGTCTTTCCTTTTTCATAAACAAACTTTTGTAATTTAAATAGTGTACTTGCTAGAATGAGTTACTTCTGCATATAGAAAATATATTTCCTGTGGTTCAAACCAGCCTACATAACACACTTGAAATGTAGAATTTTAACAAGGTTTCTTTTCATTTAATTTTGGTTTTTTTTTCTTTTATAGTTTAGTAAAGAAATAAGCGTTCTCAAACATCAAGATCCGGCTTCAATTAAAAACTGGGACATTATTATTCCAAATAAGAGAAACCACATAACGATAAATTCGACCAAATTAATTTTTTTAAAACGCCAATGAAAGATCTCTTTCTCAACCTACAAACTTAAAATCAGTAGGCTCGCATTTTTCATCTTTGAAAACTTTTTGGTTCTTTCTAACGATGCAAGTAAAAAGCGAAATTTCAAAGTTTCAATAAATTAAATTTAAAAGTACGACATTTAATGCTTTCCTTCATGCGAAAATTTCATAGAATTTAATTTCCATTCAGGCATTCAAACGATTTAGTTTCAATACAATTAATACATCAATAATCTTTTTTTTTTCATTGTTTTAAATATTTATTTAAAAAAGAATTTAAAAAGACAAAAAAAACGTGTGTTAATTCTTGTCAAATCAATGCATGTGGAAACGAGAAAGTCGATCAAACCGAACGTTACAATAGCAACGCTACAGCCATTCAAAAAGTGTAATCACAAAGCAACCCACACACTTATTTACTTCTCTATAGTCACGCAGTACACATAACAATAAAAACTCAAATGTCATTTTTAAATAAAAAGTTTTGAAGGTTTAAAAATAGAATTTTCGTTTTAAAATGTTGCAATTTCAGTTGATGACGGATCAAGACCGCAAAGAGGCGGCAGCAATAGAAAGGCGGCGCGCAATCGAGGAAGAAAGGAAAAAGAGAATATTTAATCCTCGAGTTCGACTGATTGGGGTGAATAAGAATTTCTTAACCATTTTTACATCCTATCATATTTTTGTATCTTCATTTTTAGAATGATATTGAAGCTTTAAAGCAACAAATAGAAGAAAAGAAAAAACTAGACGCTGAAAGAAAAAAAGTTGATCAGGTATTCGAAGACCAAGCGATAAAATATGATCAGATCTCACTCGCGTTAGAACAGAAAGAAGTTGAGGTAAGCACTATTAAGTCTCTCTTAATTTATTTTTGTTATTTCTTTGCCTTACAAGGTTCACGATGAATTGCTAATTACATTTATAAACAGTGTAGTTAACTACGTTAATCAACTCGATGGACCCGTAAAAAAGATTACTATAGCTAATCTTTATGTTTACAACATTAACACTCAAGTCAAGCGGTAACTTGGACTAAATTCTTAGACAGTTTAAGCAATCATAAATATCAAGTGTTTATTTGTAATGAACAATACAAAAACAAAATCATTTAGATGGAGGGAAGAATGAACACCAAAACCTTCCTTAATTACGTTCATGCACTGGTACCACTATCGAATTATACAACTTTCTTTGCTCTTTTCTCGATTACGTGAAGTTTTTTACTAATTAATCGGACACCTGCAGAAACTTTTAAAACTTAACCCTCTCGCTCTCCTGTTATCTTGATGACAAATGAACAAAATTGTTTTGAGATATAAAAGAATCTTGCATTTAAGAGCTTTTCATTTAATTTTCGGAATTTTTATCTGGATTACTTGAGATAGAAGGGGTTGTTGTTCAGCCATATGTTGGTTGCCCTAGAAAACTGACAGATTTTTGCTTTGCTTTAACATTGACGGGTATTATACACTTATTTTACAAAATCCTACAAAAGGTACTTCTTGTGTTTTAATTCTCTTAATTCTCGGATCTGCTAAATTGTTTGTCTAATTAAGATCAACGTCGGAAAATTAAAAGGGAAACTCTGACATATTTTCAGTTATTATTATTACAGATAAAATGTTATACATAGGTAGTGTGATCCTGAAGTTTGGGGTATAAATCCATTTATTTAAAGATATCTGACTCTCTTAAAACCAATTTCGATTTTGGCAGAAAAAGTGTTATAGTAAAGCCTTGCACCAATCAAAATTCTTATGCCCGACCCATATAGCATAATTTTGGCGTACGGATGTCCAGTGGACGTCCGTTAGTCTCAACTTTGGACATCCTACGGACGTCCGTTACTGGACGTAATTTGTACATTTTTTTGTACGTAATTTGGACATAATTCGGACAATTCTTGGACATACATAATTCAGACGATGTTTATACATAATCTAGACGCCTTTGCACATAATTTGGACGATTCTTGCATGACAAATGGATGTTCAGTGGAGTCCAAATACGGACGTTCAATGGATGTCCAGTTTACGTCCATGGACGTCGGGACGAAATTTGGATGACAAATGGACGTCCGGTGCTATATGGGGACTTGCCTTGGCAAAAGTGGGTCTTGTTACCTGCAGCTTACTAAACTACTACTAAAGATTGCTAAATGACACCAAGAGAAAGGTGGTATAGTTCTTTGACAGATAAAGAACTTTGTGTTTAACCATGAACTTCATGTTAGTCTACTCTTCCCAAATAAATCGAATCATAGTGGACATTTTTTGTCTTTTTAACGTTTGCCTAACGTAGGCAGTTTCCAGATTTTATCTTGTATAAACTGTTTGGCTGTTTGTACTACAGTAACTTTTCGTGGAGCATTCTATAGAACTATCTAAATGAACTGCTGAACACTGTTTTTGTTCATTCTTTATTTGCCAGCTTCCCAGGACTAGATTCTATAGGAAATGTTAATTCATTAAGATTTTCTTTTAATGCCGAAAATCTGCTGACACCAGAATATTAATTTGACATAAGAAGCTTGCTATGTAGTTAAACTGATAATGATGTGAGCGACTGCAGGTTATCCTCACGTAGGATCTACATATGTAAGTTTTGAGGTTTAATTTTTTACCTCTTCCCATTGCTTATTATTACCTGAAGATATCAACACCAATAATAAAAGGTTTAGAAACGTAATACAGAAAATAGAACATTATACAATAATGCTCTGTATCGGTTGCCTCCATTGTTTAATTTTTAAGTTCTGCTTTTTAGCATATTAGATGAGATTATTATTTTCAGGCTCTGCATTTGCTTTTAAATTTGCATAAGACAAAAGTAATAATTTGCATATTAAGCTTTGTTATCATTTTGGAACTGCAATCTCTTCTGTTACAAATATTCTACAGGAATCTTCCTGCATTCATGTAACCATAACAAACTGCAAATTTTCTTGTAGGAACGCAAGAAACTAGCACAGGAAATAAACAACTTTCGTGTAAGTTTCCAAAAGTTTGAAGATCGCAGAGAATTCGATTTGAACGATCCTCAGGCAATAAAAAAGTTACTACCAGCACGACTTTACGACGAAGATCCAAGAATTGGCATATCAGCTGCTCAAAAGTAAATACTGCATTCTTACTTATCTATATAAAAGAAAACTTCACAAATACGTTTATGCTAAACGTAGGTTCGAGGGTGAAGACGCTGCCGGAGATGAAAGGAAAAAAGTTCAAAGAGAACAGGTGAAATCTTGGCTGGATCAGCAGATCGAGGAGAGGGAAGCTGCAGATAAAGAACGCAAAGCTGCAGATGAAGCATACAAGGCTGCTGTTATTGCCAGGGATGAGAGAGCTATAGAATTGGACGTGATGGAAAAACAATGTCGGAAACAGTTATTGCGAGCGTGTTGCAATTTTAATAAAGCATTGGTATTAATTTATTGAAATTATCAAGCTTTATAATTCTTAGAAATATTTTTTTTAGGCTGACGAACGAGAATGTGATAAGAAAGAACGAGACAGGAGAGATAAAGAAGATAGTATGGCTCAAATGTATAATACTATGATGAGTGATATGATGACTGAAAATCCTGATGTGTCACTGAGTAATTTGGGGCCCAACAGAAGAATAGGATATATGTATAAGGGAATGTCAAAAGAAGAAAAGGCTGCTTTTAGGCAAGCGCAGCTAGCACAAATAGAAGATGACAAGGTTTATAATTTTAGTTACTTGCTTTACATCAAACAAGTCATTAATACTGTACTATAGGGAAATCACAGAAATTAAGATTAAATCTAAAAAAAACTTATCTTTTGAATCTAGAAAAGTAACCTCTTTCACTACAAAATAAATTGCATCTTATTTTTCAATACAATAATTTTTATAATTTTAGAAAAGAAGAGCAGATGAAAGAAGGTTTCAGATGGAATGGGATGACTATACAAATGGTACACAGCGTACCATTGCAATGATGGATAAACAATTAGCAAGAAAACAAAGGTGAAGTATAACACTTTTTTATAAATTCATTTATGCAAATTTTAATATATTCCAGAGAGAAAAATAAAGAAATAGCAGAAGAGAACAAGCGTATGGCAGTTGATCATAAGAACTACATTAATTACCTAGAAAAGATCGTATACAGCAACAAACCAACTGCAGCTTTTTACGAACAATTCAACAAATCAACTAGATAAATTTTATTTGCTTATAACCAAAATATACATTGTCAGAAATATCTAATATACAATATATTTTTATGTATCATCTCTCTTAGTAAAACCATTTATAATTTTTATTAAAAAATAGTGTTTTTATTTTTATAATAATGTTAGTATCTAAACTGTATATATAGAAAATAGCAAATACCATATACAAGTTAGTAACGGGAGACAGGGCCACTTATTAGACCTAAGTCGTGTAAATTTAAGATTGACGTCGCAATTATTTTTGCAGTTTTCTTTAAATATCCACCACTAGTGAGCATTACTATAGGAATACGTTTTGAGCGTGCTTTTTGGAATACCATTTCGTCTCTTTGAATGATACCCTAAAACAACCAGAAAAGTATCGTTATATCTATATAATAAAAAAATTAATAACAGTTTTACAGAAAGAATTTTTATTTTCTAAGCATTGAATTACAATCTTATACTTTAATAAACAAATGTTACCTGGGTTGAAATGGAAAGACATCCTAATTGATCACCTTCTAATATATCTGTACCTGCATTATATACTATGATATCAGGCATGAATTCTTTTAAGGCTTTGTCAAGATTTCTAAAACAAGAATTTTTTTAAAAATTATATCAAAACTAAATCAACCAACTTACAAATCTATTTTACATAAATATTCAGTATCACTTGTCATATGAAGTAACTCTACTTGTTTATTAATTGCATTTTTAGCAATTCTATCAAACGGATAAATGCCCCTATTATATACATCCATTATATATACATTTCTATTATCTTTAAAATCACGTTCATAGCCATTTCCCTTTAATAAAAACAAAAACAATTTGAAAAAACCAATAATTCTAAAGGATATCAATTATTTACCTGATGAGCATCTAAATCGACAATCATAACATTCTGTATTGTTAATGGATAATGAATAAACAAAAAATGTATTAGTAAAGTTATATCAGCATATGGGCAGAATCCACCACCTGCATCAGATCTACAGTGATGGAATCCACCTCCTATATTTATAGCCCATCCTCTTTCTACTGCTAATTTTCCTGCTAATATTGAACCTCCTGTTTGGTACCTATAAAAGATAGATAAATTAAACATTATTATTACAAAATATCTTCCATATCTTGTGAATATTTACCTCATTGGTTTTAAATAACCAGACTGTACTAAACAATTTGGCACAAGGAATAAAGGTGGCACTTCTGCAATTCGTGCAACATTTAAACTGCACTGTAAAGTTAAAATGTGATTATTACATAAATAAATAATATGTAGGTAGGTATATTGCTTAAAGAACATCTATTCTACTAAACTGGACTAAACTTGAAAGTAAAAGGTAAGATTTCAAACAGGGTTTCAAAAGAGATACCAATCGCTTATAACATTAACCGCAACCAACCATTCTGACTATAATGATTTTGTCCATGGTCATATGAATGTATAGAATGTAATGGATTGTTTGTAAAGCAAAGATTTCTATCACATACATTTTGTTCAGTCCTAATATTAGGAGCATTTAACTCAGTCAAAGCAACAAATAAGAATAAGTTACATGTTGTCAGTCTATCAACCACCAAACTTTTTCCAGCTGCACACCGACCGACACTAATCCTGCTGTTAACTCCGGTCACAGTGAATGCACCTTTAATAAGATCTAGTATGAAGAACTTCTCTACAAAAATACAAGAGCTTCCATCTGCCTCATTAAATTAAATTAAATGAGCAAATCCTTTCAAGGGTTTATATTCTCAAGCTGGTGTATGTCCGGTTTCGATATTTTCCCACATTCAACTTGTACTTGCCGCTTGAATTTGTAAACGCACAACAATGTGGGTCATAGTCCTCCGCCGCAAGCGTCTCACCATCTCTAGGGAACTCTTCCAGTTGGTTTCAATGCTGGGGAATATAATCCAATTCAGTAAAAATGCAAATTTTAAAGTTCTCACCTCCAGCTCCCCCTCAGATGCTTTCATCCTTGGAGATCACGTTCTTTTCCACCATTATCTCGTAAGACAAGGCCAGATGGCGCAAAGGCCTGCTGTTCATTTCGAACTGCCATTCTCTTCCACACATACAGGATGCGGTAGCGTTCATAAGGTGACTTACGTGACACGATGACGGGTAGCAGATGACGGTATCGTTCTTCTGTCATCGAGGTGCCATTTCGTTCAACATGGAAAGGTGGACCACCAAATATCCTGTCAGATTTATTTCAAAAATAACTAGTGCTTAGTTGCTACACATTCTCGAAATTTGCTTGCACGCAAACAAGTCGTCCAAATACATCGCGTCGTGCCGCTATCACTATTCATAAAAATATTTTATAAAAAGTAATAAATAACTTTCAACGTCGTCGCCTCGAAGAACGTATAATGCCGTATGAACTATGAATGCAAGTGCAAGATCTTTGCCTTACCATTCCTTGATTGTAGATTCATAGATTTTACCATAGAGCTTAGCAGTCTGACCAAAAAGCTACAAGAGAGTTTTCGGCCTGGCCGCTCTGTGCAAGACCTTCACCTGCCCATTCCTTGATTACAGGTTCATCGACTTCACGATAGATCTTTGCAGCCTGATCAAACGGCTACAAGAGAATTTTCGGCCTGCACCCGTTCCATCCTTTGGTGAAAGTTTGTGGCCGGGCCGGAACATCTGCAATGCCAACGAGGAGAAAACAATCGAACGGAAAAGAGTGCACAATCTACAGGTTTCTCAAAATTCCTTTGGTACAGTTAGGATGAAATAATTCTCAATTACCTTCCTCTAAAATACCAGAGACCTACACTCTAGCGTCAGAGACATTCCTGAATCAACCCCGCTAATACAATCAGGATAGAAATTCCAGTCCAGCATTAAATCTAAATCAGCCATTAATATTCTAGGAATTATTACTTTTTTCCATTCTTTTCACAAACAGAAACGATCAAACAACTACGTCTACATTAAAAAAATCGAATTCATTCATCAAAAATACAATGATCAAATGAGAAAAAGATCTAAATGAGTTTGGTCGAAAACAAACGCAGACGTTGACGTTGCGTTGCTAAAGGGTTTTCGCAGTCTGTATGCTAGCGGATGGCCACAGTCAAGAATATCTTCAATAGAAAGGTTTAGAGTAGGATTAAGTTGCTGTGTTTGGATGTTAAGTCTGAAAACTGAGGACATGAAACATTTAACTTTTGATCTTTTTCTTGTTCGATAAATTTATTTTCGATCAAAGTTGTTTTTTGATCTCTTCATCGTTCGGGCATTTCATTCTCCGTCAAATTAATTCGATCATTTTAAGTTCGATCTTTTGATTTTCAATTTTTTGAACTAGAATCAACAACTCCAGTGCCATCATGGCATCCTCTACCATGTCACGGTTCTGAAACTGCGTATGACAATAACATTGTACAGATATACGGTACACTTGGGGGGGTGTAGCAGTGTCTCCAAAGGGTTCTTTTATTGCCTCATATTACTTTTTTCCGAACTCCGTCTGTCATCACTACTGAGGACAAGGACATCACAATATCGCAGATATCAACACCAGGAACCTAACAGCAACGTCGTCCCATTGTGACCAAACCGAAATCATCAAGCTCGGTGACCATCTTCGCGTCTCACTGATCTCGACTTCAACTTCACTCCTGGCACTTTCAGCCCCGAACCAGGAACTATTCAATATCAACATTCACCAAAGATGAAAAGAGACGGAATCAGAAAGTAACAATAATAACATATACAGTTCAAGAGGTTTCCAATCTAATTATGAAGACAAAATGCAGCATCTTTTGAAATTATATAGTTCTTCCTAATGTCGGCAGTTCGATCTATGTGAAAAAAATGAGTACTTTGTGCATGCCTTTGAACCATTTTCTCTGGGTCTCGTTAGAATTAAGTTATGATCATAAAAAACATAAAGCAATCTACAGAATGCCCAAAGAAATCAAAAAGTGTCAGTAATAATAATTGTATTGTAGTATACTGGTTGCTACATGACAAATAAATAATTAATGTTTCAGTTCAAAAGAATAAAAATTAATGGTAAGAAACTTAAGAATGAGTTTGACATATGCGCTCATTGTTGAAGAGCCTCTAATGTTTGTGGAGGAAGGTGTAAATTGTTGTCTTCTACCTACCATATCCCGCACATGTTCAATTAGCAATAAGTCGGGGATCTAAAAGCCTAAGGTAAGAGATTTACCTCAGATGTTTCCAAGAAGTTAATTTTTATTTTTGCTGTGTAAGGACGGGCGTTATCGTTATCCTGTTAGGAAAAGGCATTGGGAAGCCCTGTAAGGCTAGGCAGTCATATTTCCATAAACAAACACTAGAAGTAATCAGGTACCATATGGCATACCCATAACTATGACTCGTACATGCGCTTTTAAGAATTAAGTTTAACGTTTTCTCACATGTCATCTTCCCACTCTCCTTCGGCCATCGTACATTTCTAAACAAATTCAAGATACACTGCTGAACATTACTGCATTCATATGCATATCACTGTGGTTGTTTGTGTCAATACTTTATTGACATGCGTGGTACAAGATGTAGATGGTAAGGAAAAAGCCCAAATGGTCTTATGCGGTGCTATATTTTTCTTCCATAAGTTTAGAACACTATTCTGCTTGTAGAGAATCTATCTCTAACAGTCGACGGTCTCAAACAACGATCTTGGTGGTTGTCATTTGCGTCTCTAACAGTAGCGATACTGCGCTTTACGTGATAAGCCAGATAAGTAGTTTCACGAAATAACATTCTGTATAGGAGTCGATATCAAAACAAAGAAAATATGCTCATATTTTTACCCCAGCGTGTTCCTTTAGCGCCAGTCCTATAATATTGATTTGCTCAAAAAATATCAGTTCCTTCAAGGTGTTACAGTTTCTATGTCAAAAGTCTAGATGATGTCATACCTTTAATATCGATAAATGTAGATCGGAAATAGAAGAAAAGTCCAGAAGTTTAAATAGAAAGAAAAAAGCGCATTTGAAAGTTAGCCAACTATACAAAAACTCATTTTATAAATTTATATATCATTTCAATGAAATGAGCATCACAATAGAATTCTGAAAACAATAGGCGGATATATGCTAATA